>RXPK01002530.1:0-110455 GCA_004143645.1 Protaetia brevitarsis
AACTGTGATATTAATATCGTGTTAGTCATAGTTCATAATTTATTATGAAAATTCAATAAATTAAAAACAAACCGTTTTTGGACAATACTCATAATGAACTTTTATGATCAAAATAAACCTCAGGAATCAGCTCTTCAAAGTTTGTCTATTGAGAATCACCCTGTATAATAATAAGACTTATATTTGTACACTTGAAAAAAAAGTATCGCGAAGCGAATGCAAGCGGAAGCGAGTGAGACAGAAGATATCGGGTCCGCTTCTATTACAAGGAGCCGATATTTTCTCATCTTGGCTTTTCTCAGGCTGGAATCGTTCTGTTATTATTTTCTTCAAGTCTACCTGACTCATCAGAAACATTAACTTCCGAGGGAAAACACTTATTTGTCATTTCAATATTATTATATCAAAGTATTGTCAAAGTTTTCTGAAATGAATTTACGCAAATACCGAGTTTATGCGATATGCATTTTGTTTACGGTGTTGCCAATGATAATTCAATTGCAACTATGCGTCTTTATGAAGAACGATATCCGAATGGTGTCATATCGCGTCATTCGTTATTTACTCATTTTCACCAACGTCTGATTGTTAGTGGAACGGGAAGTTTGAAAAAAAATATTACATTATATTCAGATTGGAGGATATTGACAAATCAACTATTGTATCCATATCACATACAATGGGCGGTTTTGCCAGTCGAATACCGTACAGTGGGGCAATTTCGATCGCATGGGGTAAAATCGATCAATCCTGATTTTTAACGCAATTATTTAGTCTGGCATCTATGGAAAGGATAAGAAAGTTTTGCAACACAGTCATTTAATAACCTTTATTTATAACATAGATAACTAACTAGCTTTTTAAGTATTGCATTAAAGTTTCCTGTGTTAAAAAAATAATTTCCGATTGAATGACAACGAGTAATATTTCATACAGACTTAAAACAACTAACTACTGGGGAATCCCACTAGGACTAAGCGAATTTTCGAAAAGGGATAAGGTGAAAGAATCAATTGACATTCATTCTTCACTCGTTTCTTTTTTTTGACTTCATGAAAGTGGTTGGAATAAAAAAGAGTAAAGGGAAATTAACACTCAATGGGATTAATACCGATCAGTTTGAAAAGTAAAAAACAAGAACATGCTCATGAGAACAACGTAGAAATATGACATAACTCATGTTTCTACGTTGGGTTAATTGAAAATATTATGGTGAGAAACTATAAAAAAAAGTATGGTCTGGCGAAGACAGCAATATAACCCCAAATACCTCAAAGCGCTATAGGACAGTAAAATAGAACACTTCATCCATTATGAAAGACATCAGAAAATAATGGGGTGCCATATTCATTACCTGTAATTGGCGAAAGCTGTTGGGGGATGCGAAGGCTGAATTACTATTATTATTATTATTACTTCAGAATACTTAAAGAACCGGTAGTTTCTAAGGAAGAGAAAAGATGACTTTTGTATTTTCTCCAAGTTGACGAAATTTAGGAAAATTTCCAAAAACCAAATTATCGAGCTGGTCATAGAAAGGGAAGCTACGTTCTTGGCTGAGAGAGAAGCACGTTGAATGAAATTTTGTTTTAGTTTTAGTTTATTGAATTATTATAGTTTGTCATTATTTATCTGTTTGCGATTTCTATAATACATATTTTCTGTTATTTCCGTAAGTTTCCTTTTTTTAAATTCAAATTTTTGTTATTGGATTTACCTCGTGTAGCTTCGGTTTTTATAAGAAAATAAATGGGTGATTGGAATTGCCCCTTATTATGGGGCATCAACCGATCTTGATGTATTAAAAAAAAATAGTGTTTTAAATACATTGGGTTAATATACGTGATGGTATGTGTAGCTAAAAGATGTATGATTATATATAATTTTTTTCGATCAATAATAATAATTGCAGCTCAGAAATAGTACATAAAACTGATCGGAATTGCCCCACTTTACGGTACCTGCTAAAATTGATTTTTTAGCAATGTGTGTATAGAGACTTCTAAATTTTTATTCCTTTAACTATTAGCAAAGAGATTTTTTTGTTGCAAAAACTATACTGGTGTACCATCATGTCGAGAAGGAAGTATTTCCATTTGCCAACAATCAACTCTTTTATTTAGCAGTTCTTATCATAACCATTGCAACAAAAAAAAAGTTTAACAATTATTTATAATCGTCCAACATTATTATTAGGTACATGATGTCTCGTCCCAAAATATATCGTTTTAATCAACCTGTAAAACAATAAAAATACTGATAAAAACATGGAACAACAACATCCTATTTACCAATCTAATCAATATCGAATCCACTTCACCCTAATTATTCTTATCTCCTGATTCGGATGATGTTTTCCTTAATCGAATCACTGTGACGAACACTTAACACACCAACGAGATGGACCGTTTAACGATTAACACACGACAGTTAAATTTATAGATCGTTCCAAATTCGATATATCTCTCATCGCGTTTATGCATAATACACGGTGTATTAACAAGAATTCTTGCTTATCTGGCTTAATTATCTTAAGTGTCCCGAGCATTGATTCCCATCTATGGTTTTCGAGAGTAGCACAAGATAACGACCTTTATAAGTTTACATCGATCTTTCGTGAAAATACTTCTGTAGTTGTGTATATATGTCAAGTGCGCCACTCCATGCGATTATGATTTGTTGAAGTGGTAATGATAGCTTGTAATTATATTTCAACGAATTAGTTAAATTTTAAAGGGGATAAAGTCTGTAATTAAAAAAAAAAATGCGTCAAACGATATTTTAAATCGGTAATGTAAGCAGAACTCATAATACCTCACAAATTCTCTCAAAGCAAGTTAGAAAGTTAATTGACTACTCCCAATATTTACAAATATTTTTTTTTCCTCCTTGTAGACTATTTATGTTTGTACAATACATATATACGCATATATATTTGGACATAATAACAGAAAAGACTACAACACAACACATTAGAAGCACCCTTCTCAAACGGCATATTGCCAGCCACGTTTTCCAGAGCTCACACATGGTTAACACACTCATATTACAAGTTCTCCCTAATAGTGCAGACACAATGCTTAGGCTAGCTTAGACAACAAGCGTTCGTAAGTCCCCTAGCAGCCCCTAGTTTCTGTCATGAAGCCTGTTATATACATCAGCATAATGATATTAACTTCGGTAGCCAGGTTCGGATATCATTTCTTAAAGCGACCCAAAATCCATTTTATTTGAGAAGTTTGATTTATTCGGTGCAATATTGATGTTTTTAAACGTTAAGAATAACGTGTACGTTATTCAACGAATTAACGTTATGTGTTTATTTCAGTCTGCAAGTCGTATCTAGCAAGTGAATAAGTTATAAAGCAACGTGCATGGTTATTTACACTACCTTATATGAATAAAATAACGCGCATACAAACAGGTCTTCTATGTGACTGTTCGTGGTTTGCCTGAAAGTAACGCTAATTTATCATACTGAATTTGCCGGGAATTAGAATTTTTTCTCTGCAATTAATTTACTAATAGCATCCTTCAAGCGTTGGGGGAGGAACAAACTTTGAAATCTTAAGGGGAACCCGCCATTTTATTTGCAGATTGGGATTCTACGCATCAAGTATGTAGTTTTTGTTTGATACTTTTTTCGATTCGTAACAGATTGTGCTGTAATCGCAAAAAACATGATTGTGAACGTCTAGAAAAAAATACACAAACAAGAGAAGCAAGCAAATATGATTTTGTGTTTTTTTTTATTTTAACATTAAATAACATTTCAAAAAGCCATGTGTTCGAAACTGTGCCCTTCACTTCGATACATTTATTTATTCGCAATTGGAATGGCTATTCAACGATACAAACCATTGTTTATTCAGTGCTTGACAAGCTGTGAATACTTACACATTGTCCGATCCCCATTTAGATTATTAATTATTAATCCAATACAAATTAGTTAGTGTTGAATATTTGAACAGTAATAGGGGCTATAACATTACAAGAGAGAATTGAAATGATTTACATCTATGGAGAAAGTGGTAGGAATATCGATGATGCTGTTAATCTTTATTCACAACGTTTTCCCGACAAGGTGCGATCGCGCGCTTCTTTTTACCGAGTCGTTCAACAGTTCTCTAGCGAAGGAACTGTACAGCCAAGAAAACGTAATTGCTGGAGAAAATAATGAAATCGCGGTATTAGCTGCAGTAGCTAATAATCCGCACATTAGTATACTCGAGAAATAGCTTGCGGATCAGGAATTTCTCAATCCACTACCTGCCAAATATTGAAGCGTAGGAAACATCATCCATTTAGAGTTTCCATGCATCAAAAACTTCATGGCGATAATTTTCAAAATCGAGTGCGATTTTGTCAATGGGCGCTTCAACGGATACAAGATAATCCCAATTTTTTTGCTCGAGTATTATTTTCTGACGAGGCGACATTCACAAATCACGGTATGGTAAATCGGCACACAATGCATTACTGAAGTATCGAAAATCCCATTGGCTGCGCCAAGTTGAACATCAACATCCTTGGAACGTAAATGTTTGGTGTGGAATAATTGGCAATAAGCTTATTGGTCCATATTTCATCGATGGAAACTTAAATGGTGAAAAATATCGAAACATCTTGCGAAGAACGAACTTCCAGTGTTACTTGAAGACCTTCCCTTGGACGTACGACAAACAATGTGGTTCCAACATGACGGTTGTCCAGCACATTATTTAAGAATAGCACGAGAAGTATTAGATCGAGCCTACAATCGTCGATGGATCGGAAGAGGTGGTCCAGTGTCTTGGCCTGCAAGATCGCCAGATCTTGCTTCCCTGACTTCTTTTAGTGGGGCCACTTAAAGTCTGAAGTTTATACAGAAGTGCCAACCACGAGGGAAAACATGATTGAGCGAATCACCAAAGCTTGTTCAAGGATTACGCCGGAAACACTTCTCAGTTGTGTGCAATCATACCAATTGCGAATAAATAAATGTATCGAAGTGGAAGGGCACATTTTCGAACACATTTTCTGAAATGGGCATGATAAAGTAAAGTTCTTCGTTGTTGAATGGCTTTTTGAAATGTTATTTAATGTTAAAATAAAAAAAAAAAACACATCACGTTTGCTTGCTTCTCTTTTTTGTGTATTTTTTCTAGACGTTTACAATCATGTTTTTTTTTTGCGATTACAGCGCAATCTGTTACGAATCGAAAAAATGTTCCAAACAAAAACTACATATTTGATGGCGTAGAATCTGAATCTACAATACAAAATGGGGGTTCCCATTTAAGATTTCAAGGTTGTCCCCCCTCCCACTCTGGGATCGAGTTCGGCACCATTCAGTGAGCCCCCTACATTATAACAAATCTTATTAATATCTTTTTTTGATTTGATGCAGTGTTTAAGAGATATTCCGTTGTCTCAAGATAAAAAAAAACTCACCCTGTATAAATTAAAGAACACACTAGAACTTGCACTATTCTTTTGCACAAACTTTTGTCAACCAATCCTTATACCTTGTACCCAATGTGTTCTACACAATAAATGAGCAGACCTAATGAATGCAGCGTCCAGTAAAGGGTTAACTGATAGGTCTTCCTGTAGGGAAACTAACTTTGGATGCATACTATTCGGAGCAGATATATATACGACAAAATCGAAGAAGGCAATCCATTACAGCACACATCTCCAACCACATATGTGCACATCCATTTACTATACATTTTGAAAATAGCAGAAACATAAGAACAATACGTATTGCAGTGTACCGATGGTACCAGCATAAAATACAAAATGGATTTACAAAAATGAAAATTTAAATTTCAGCGGATAAAAATAAAGGGCGCAAAAGAACTAATAATCTCAAAGTTACTTTCGCAATTAAACTAATCTTGAAAAGTAAAATGTGGGCGTAAGTAAATTGACTATCTTTAATTATTAAAATTGAAAAGGTTGAATCAAAAATAAAAGAATAGAAACTTTGAATGACGTTAACAATCATTAAATTTATTGTTATAAAAAAAAAACATTTAATTACAATTATGCAGAAACAAAACCATGAATTTAAGATTCTGGCCGAAAACAAAAACTGCATTAGACTCTACAAGTACTAGAGGACAATTCAAAATCCTCCAAACAAAGCAAAAGACAAATTCGTTCTAGAAGAAAATCTTATTCGCACAAAAAAAATCCACGTGGTCTCAAAATTCAAACACTAAAATTAAGTTGAACGTGGATAAAACAAGTATTATTAAATAATTGAAATTTAATCACAAGCACAATGCTTCTTTTCACCTACTCCGAGGTGATTAACAAAGAAAACTAATTTGAAAACTAAGAAAACGGAAAAATAAACTCTTTAAACTAAAAAAACAACATCTTCTAGAACAATATATAAAATAACTGATCTTACATCCGACTTGTGTAGACAATTAAATACAACAGCAATTATTTAATGAGTTCCTAGATGGACGATTTCAATTTCAAAATAACGAACCACATTTTAAATAAAATGAAAATACCAAAATGGCATCAAATAAAATAAAATAAACTGTACTCACGCTCGTCAATTTGGTAACTGACCTCTGAGTAACACGGTCGCATATATATAAAAAATTTACAATTGCGTGCCAAAGCAGCGCATGAATCGCAAAGAAAATAAAAATTAGAATATTATAATGCACTATATAACAATACTGGTAAACGCAAAATGTTCAACTGAATGAATTTAAAATATACAACTGAACAATTACATTAAACTTAACAAACAATTCTATTAACAAAATCTTTTCAGAATAAAATGTTAAAACTGTGGAAACTCTATCATTGCATTGATAAAGACAATTTGAAATTAATAAAAATACAAATTTGAATTTCCGGAAACCCGGGTGCCAGACCACAGCAGTATCTATGCAAAAATTGCGCGCTTTTTACAGTATGAAATAATTAACGAAACTCGTTAATACGTATCTATATTTTTCGCTTGTTGTTTTTAGTTGAATTCTTTGACACATATCCCAATAGATATCCTTAGATATCCTTCTAGAATTATTTATTTTTGATGGGAAATATTTTATTTCTAAACAGATAACCGCTATGAGACGTAAACTTGATCAGCTGATATCATCCACTCTTCACGCTCAGTCTTTCTCGATCGCCGACGCACACTAGTCATAGTGGCTCAGCGAAGTCGTGATAAATGGCTGGCTCATTTCGTATAGTGTGTATCTCCAGTCGAATTTACGAGGTAGCGTTAGCCCTCGCGATCCAACTTTACCGTTCCAGGCAGCAGCGGCAGTAAAAGCTTGTTTATCGCGTTATTAGCATCCCGTAGTCCGCGTTTGTTTTACGACGATGTGTCAGAGCCGTTTCCGGAATTATCCCGGATCTTTAGCGCTCCGGAATATATGTGCAAGCGAGACTATGTGTGTGGGGCGCATTTCTGTCGCTAAGGGAGTGATGGTAGCGTTTCGCAGGATTTAATTTATTAACGTCTATTCTATTTGGGTATAAGTGGGGGATTTTGGTGTACAAGGTATTTTGTATATGTGCTGATTTAATTTGAGACATATAAAGGTTTGTACACTTACGAATAAAAACGACTTAAGTGTTAAAGAGAGATGGATTGGTATTGCGAAAAAATCTAGCTTTGAGACTGCATTATTGCCAATAGTTGTTTCATTATCAAATACATATACAGGTTAGGCGAATGTATGGATCCATTCGAATATCTTATATAATATATGACTACTTCGATTTCACATTTAATTAAATACAAATCTGGAATTGGATGAATATATTTATATACTAATCAATAGAGACCGGATTATATGCAAAGAAAAACTGGAATATATGCGCATATATATGCAACGATTTTTGAGAAAATATGCATAAACCTGGGGCATATATGCAAAAAAATTGCGACAATATGCAAAATTTTTACATAAAATAAATAAGAGTAGAAATTTAAACATTAAATCTATTGCACAAAATTTTTTCACAACATATTTCTAAAACAATTTATAATTAAATGTTTTTCAAAATTGTGTAAAAGAAAGTTTCGTCTTCTATCAGAATACATATTTTTTCGAAATAGAAAAGCTTCTCTCAACATCCACAGATGTAATTGGTGCATTTTTTAACTTTGCAATACATTCCTAACTAAAATTAAAGTCGAAATCGTTTACTGTTTCATCTTCCAAAATTTTCTTAACTTTCTTCAATTTCAAATACCCCGCATTTTTATTTATCACTTTTTTAAATTTATCGTATATAGAATTACCTATAGTACCCTTAACTTTCTTACATAGCATATCAAATTCGTCTACTATTTCGACAGATTCCGAGAGCGACATCCCTTGCGTTTCTAGTTTACGAATGGAACTTGAAACAAAGCTATAATTTGACTTAATATACAAAAGGTTTTGTAGCAATTCTGTTGATGTTACTATCTTTTTACAGTTTTCTAAAACAATGCAGTCAGCAGTGATTTCAAGAATTACATTTTTTATTCCTTCAAAATTATCGGCGAAAAAAATTGCAGCCTCTAACCATGTACCCCATCTCGTAATAATCGGTTCAGGAGGCAACTTATCGCTCCTTATAAAATTGGATTCGTAAAGGTGCTTTTAAAAATACTTTTTTGACATTGCTAATTAAATAATTAATCAAAGGGAATTGATTCCTAATGTCTTCGGCTACACGACCGAACCCATGAGCTAAACAAGTGGTATGAATAATGCTACCATAAAAAAATTTTTAATTTTGCGCGGCTTTTATCGTGTATGGTGCAGCGTCGGACAACATTGGTAAATTTTTTTCACAAGGTATACTTCCAGGCAAAAATAAATTTGATAAACCTTCTTGAACGAATTGGGCAAGTGTCACATTATTTATTTTTTGAAGTTCTTTACAATAAATTAAATATGATTTACCTACAATATCTTCATGAAGAATTCCTATTAACAAAAGGGCAATATAACGCCCACACTTATCCGTACTTTCATCTACCATGATATAAATAAAATTATTCTCTACCAATTGTTGAATTTTTGCTATTGTTTGTTGGTAACAAGATGTGACATAATCTTTTCGTAAGGTACTTTCGTCAGGTATATTATGTTTGCAATATTTTTGCAGAAATGATTTCAAATTAACATTTTTTAATCTTGCTAATGGTATGTTAGACGAAATTAATGCGTTACACAGATCCGTATTATATTCTTCTTGTTCTGAGTTTCGTGAAGTTGATGCTACACATTGACGTATAGATTGCTGCACACATGCGTATCGCTCCAGGTTTTCACATTTTCCAATATGTGATGGAATTTTAGCGTGTTGATCTATCAGGTATTTTCTCTCAGAAGACACCTACAACAACAATTGCCATTTTATATCAAAAGTTAAAGAATTTAAAAACAATTGTAAAGCTTTTAGTAAAATTAAACTTACCGGTTTACTGCAGGCTCGACAAAATATTTTGTCGCCATCCTTTACCAGTTCAGGATATGGCTTAATCCATAAAGAAATTTGTTCGCTATACTCATTGTATGTACGCACAGTATTTAAAAACGTAACACAATTACATGCTGTTTCGCTCAAAGATATTCAATGAATGAATAGTTTATTTGGGAATTAATGATAATAAAACGTATTTGCCACATCCCTTTTACTAGGCGAAATTAAACACGTGCAGTTCTTGGAAAAAAGTATTAGAGAAACCAATGTAAAAGATTTATCGTTCTGAGAATTGTCCGTTGTCGATCTACATTAGGAATTACTAGGAATTTTTACTAATAGAAAGGATAAGAAAAAGCTTAAATATGCAATATATGCAACTTTTGTAAAAATATGCGTAGAAATGCCTAAATATACAATATATGCAATCACTAATTAGCGATGATTAACTTCAATTAGTGTAATACGTCTACATATAGGTTATAATTAAAGATAGGCAAAAAATATAATATATGTACAGTTTGCATATAATCCGATCTCTAGTTATATGTGTATTTTTAAGTTTTGTTTCTTAGGCCGGTTTTACATTATACTTAATTTAGTATGAAACTTTGATATAAATTTGCTATTAAATATTTCAAAGAGTATCATACAGAAAAATTTATTTGTAAATTTCGTTACGAAATATTGTACTATAAAATTTAGAACCTGTTCTATTTTCTCATTAATTTTACAAACGAAATATGCGTGCGCAATATGTGAATTGTTGGTTAAGTCCAGTGGGATAGGTCGGCGTTTGTCGTACTATACAGATCGCTCAATCTAAATTGACATAGACAACGCAAAAATACACGATGTAGTTTGTAGTTGAGTCAAAGCATAAGGAAGTTCTGTTGTCTATCGTATATCGCTGTATCACCATCCATTTTAGAATAATGTGGTCATGTCAGCAGGTTGAATTGTTGATTGAGTATTCAAAACTACCCTAGATAAAGTTAAAATTGATTGATTGTATAACAATTTGTTGAACATACTCAGTTTTATAATCTATAAAAAAGATAGATACATACAAAAATTGCATTTTATTTTTAGAATTATATTTCATCCCTAACTTGTCTTGCAAAATTAGCAGATCTATTGCCACTTGGTCGTTGCATTTCAGCAAAATTTCAACATTTTCCTCTGCGACTTCATCTATATCGATGTAGCTTAAGTTTTTAGTAGAACACTAGAAATAAGCTTATAATCACCATCTGAAGGTCTAAGTACTACTAGACTATTTGCGCCTTTATAATTGAAGAGGTAAAATCTATCAGATCCAAGTCTATCCACGTCCGTCAAGATCACCTAGACAATGAGGAAATTGCCAAAGTTCATTAAATCGTTCGACAATGGACCGTCAGTCCTTAATCCCGAATTTAATAAATTTAGAATGCATCTTCCTTCTGGTCACATACTTATCCAATTTTTACATAATATTTTACGGGACTAGCTATTATAGTTACATTTAAAGATCATAGCCATAACAGCAATACTTCTTGGTCAGCCATTTTACGGTAATATTAATCCTTTTCATAACTTTTTTCATACTAAATTTTTTACTTTAAATATCAAAAACAGACATATTCAAATATTTTGTACCAATTTTCAGATGTAATTTTTTTTATGTATGACATGCAGGTAAATTTCTTTATAAATTAAAAATAAATTTTTATACAAAATTTCATACTAAATTAAGTATAATGTAAAACGGGCCTTACTTTAAATGTTGACTTTCCCAATCTATATGTTTTGTATAGCAAAATGGGTTAATAAAGATTTGAATTTGAATTCGTCTTATAGAAATTTTAGTGTATTAGAATTTTAATATTAAAATTTTTAAATCATTATTATAATTAAATAAATAATTTAGAATTTATGCATTTACGTAGGACTCTTTCTTATAAAATACTATAAATCAGATTACGGGTCTTATTGGCCTCATATGCGCTGAAGCAATAAGAAAAGTGAGACATTATCATAGAAATACAAAGTAAAATTTACTACTCTGAGCTTCGAAATCTCCCAGTGTCTATATCGTCTACAACTAATCTCAAGTCGACCCGAATTATTGCAATTATTATTACGGGCTAGCAACTAGGGGAGTAAACGAAGAGTTAGGAGAGTGGAAACGCGACCGCGGTTATTAAATTAAGCGAGTAACTACAACCCTTACCCGCTTCATCCCCCACCCTTTCCACCTTTGCCTTGGCGAGGGTGGGTGGGGAGCGCTGCATCTTGCAACTCCAGCCCGGATTATCGATTGCACCAACCTCTTTTTAATTGCGCCGGTCCAATCATTCCCTGCCGTCTGCATCGACCGTGTACAAACGAAACACTACACGGATATATTATAGTGTTGTTGCACACAACAGCTACGAGACAAAATAAAAAAAAAAAAAAATACTCCTGTAAATAGATGTACATATATCTCTCGCCACGTCATCATTTATTCAGTTAACATTCGCAATTAGCGGGATACTTCCATTAAACCCAGGACGAGAGGCTGGCTGGCTGGCAGCGTTCGCCCATCTGTTTGGTAGCGTGTGGGAGTGAGTCAGTCAGTGAGGGAATGGTTTAGCGTCTGAGTACAACGACTGCAGCGCCGCCACGCGGTGATTGCCGGCGTCTAAAGCGTATAAGGTCGAGTGTCAGCGTCTTCATTGCGGTTTGTTTAACCGTTGCCCGTAGGGGGTTTAGTGTCGCAATTATGGGGCGCTTCGTTAGTCCAGTTTCAATTAGCTCGGCTTGTATTGCCGTACCTATCGCCTGACGCGGGATAAAGAGAGAGGGGAAGATGTTCGGCGATGATGGATGACGATCGTAATCGTGACTGGGGTAACTGATTCCGGATTCCGGGGGATGATATTGGAAATGGAAGCAACGTTGATGGGATCATTATTTCGTTGCGGTTAGTCTCGGGAGGTCGTCAGTCAAGTGAATTATTTGATTATATTTGATTTTGTGTGATAATATTAGTGTATTGTTGCCTAACATTAAGTAAAACTCAATCACAAAGACAACATGAAAATTGATACATTTGTCATAAGTTATAATAATAAAATGGTGTGCATTATGTGGATTATAATACACAATCGATATTATCATTATTAGTAATTTTGGGCATAGGTAATCCTAATGTTTGTATGGAGTGTGATGTTACACTGCGACCTAAAAGCTCTATTGTGTCTCCTGTTCATGCTGTTTTACAGCTGGCCTTCCAATCCTAATTCCTTTAAAAAGTTAAAGATATGAAAAGGCTCCAGGTTAAGTAAATCTCTCTCTCTTCGGTGGATACACTCAAAAAAAAATTGCAGTAAAATTACATGTAAATCGTTGGTAACAAAGTTGCTACAATTTTACAGGTAAATTGCTTCATAAGGTAAAATTTCTACCATCTAGTAAATTTCACATGCTTGATATGTTTTTCAAAGATTGTACCGGTAAAATTCGAATGTAATATTTATATGAACTCTATATTTACCGAACACTGAAGTAATTTTCATATGTATTTTTATAAAGAGAGGCAAGCAACTTACCTAATTCTTTTATAGCACCTAATAGGTCATACTGATTCGCTCAACCAGGGATCAAGAATGAACACGCTTACGCGAAACCTACGATTGTTTGTGACGTACATGATATCATTGAGCCAATAATAAGTTCGACAAACGAATAGATTTACCTAAGCGCACAGATAAATAATCCAATAACCAATCACATTGCGGCGTATGAATTTCGTATTTTCCATGATATCTATAGTTTTACCCGAAAATTCAAGTAAAAACAAATAAATATAAAAGATCCTCATATTTTTACAGCAAAATTAATAGTTCACTAATAAAATTACTTTTAAAGTGCACTAAATACCCCAGAAAATGTCAATTTTACACTTTTAAGTAAATTTTGAGAGTAAATACAAAATTGTACATGTTTTTTCCTGTATTTTCCTTTTGAATTTTTGTTACATCTTAAAAAAAGATAAATCTTAGGGCGAAACTCAGAGTTATCTGCTACTAGGCCTGCTAATATATTCATAAGGTATGTTCATCAATGCCTATTATCTAATTAACGATGGAAAAATGAAAAAAAAAAAAGAATGGATGTCCTAAAGGTAGAAGGGGATATCAAGCCCCTAAATCTCGTGATAATATTGTGAATGTCGGTCCTAAATCTAATTTTTAAATACAAATATGGTGGCGACTTATACAACACAATTTTATGAAATAAAGTTAACATTTTCAGTTCGCGTCTATTTCTCATATTTAACCAGCGAACAACATTCAACCTATGCGATATAGGTTGAAACTTTCTAATTCGATATATATAATGCAGACATCAATTTTGGATCCTCCAAATACGATTGCACGTAATACTGTCTATAGCTGTACGGTAAATGGTAGAACAGTAAATAAACTGTGGCAGCACCAATGCTTCACATAGTTTGGACTTGACATTAATAGGTGAGGAGAATCTATGAATCTATGTGGATAAAGTTTCTTTAAATTGATATAGGCACACTTAATATATTTGGTTATTTGGTCATTAAATCTAAGAGAATTATCCATACACAAACCCAAATTACTTGCAGTTTGTACAATTGGCAACTCTAGGCCACAAACTTATTCGAGTTCTTTACAAGTTTTAGATTTTCCAAACAGTAATAGTTTAGATTTCGAGAGATTCAAATGCAAGACAAATTTAGCAGAAATCTCACTTAGGGATTGTAAATCAGTATTAATACTATGCAAAGCAGTAGGCCAATTCCTTGGCTCAAAAGACAGATACAATTGCGTGTCATCAGCATAAATATTGTTGAGACAAAAGTTCAGCCGGTTAATAAAGGTATACGTATATATTGAAAATAGGAAAGGTCCCAAAACAGAACCTTGCAGTACACCGGCAGAAATACAATGGTATCCCAGCTCCTCCTTTTTCCTAGATTATCCGTTTTTTTTTGTTTCCTCCCATTCCTGTGTGGCCCGGACTTGCAGCAAGCATCAAAACAAATTCTTTGTTGTAATTACCATTAAAACCTTATGATTACAGTGGTCAACTTTTATCTGCGCGCCAAGTTAGTACTTTACTGTTTCATGTACGTGATATTAACGTTTAACATAAATATACAGTACAGTGTCGGGAAAGAGCAAAATTATTTATTTGTTTAATTATAAAAATTAATAATTAGTTAAATAATAGTCGTTTTCTGGGATTTTCTACGCTCGACATGGTATAACATTTACAATGCGTAAAACGTTAACGGAAAATTGTACTATCTCGTGTCAAAACTCTACTAACACTGGTACGATACTAGATACCAGTGTTGGGCAAGATAGGAGAAGTGAATAAATTTCTATAGCGACTAGATACACTGGTCTTTATTCGCGTCATGAGTGGGGAGCAGTGTTAACTACTGATTTACTGAGAGCGGATAACACACGAGCATGTCTAATCGCTGTAGAAATTTCTTCACTTCCCCTAACTTGCCCAACACTGCTAGATACCATGATATAAATATATTAGATATGCTCACAAGAGGTACGAAAATAACACTTTTCTGCGCATCACCATCGCGCGTCATCAGACAGCCATTTTATATTTTTTGAATTATTTACACTGTATGTTTGATTAACTGTGTAATATTATAAACGTTTATTTTTCATTATTTTGTGTTTATTATTGTTTTATTGACGATTTTTATTTTAAATATAGTTTCTGAATTAAGTTTTATTTTATTTTGTGTCTACATACAAATAACTACGTTTTGAAGTTAGAAGTTAAGTGGTCTTAAACTTTGTCTATAGGTTGCTAAATTGTACAAAATGTCTACTTGTGTGTTTATAATTTTTTATTATCTTTCATTAAATAACTGTTCTTTCTTTAATTGTAAACGATGTACACTTTCCTCACAACACAAAACCGAAAGATTTCATGTTGTCTGACTAGCTATGATAAAAAGTTTTTTTTTTAAATAACAACTCGCGTGAAAGTAATTCACACATTTAAATTTGAAAATAAACTCTCATATTAAGTATTAAAGTATTTAATGAATGTTTACTATCTAAATGTTTAAAGTTTTTCTTACGGACAATTGAATATACTCCCAGTATATTCAATTGTTCTACTGTACGCTCGCGTTATGTATGTGCTCCCATCGCGCATCATCACCGCATGTGCGTGATGATGCGCGATATTCATATCATGTTAGATACTAGATATACGAATCGGTGGGGTGTTTTTACTGTTTTGAAGATATACTATGGCAAAATGTTCTGCTTGGTGTGGGCCGAATGCGGCCCGTTAAGCAGACACATTTGACTACTCTACTGATATACTTTATAAAACCGGTAGTGTGAATAAATATTGATAACTGGATTATACCCCCCTGTTTTGTCCTGTGTATTCTATTTAATAACAAAATAATTTTTATTCTAATCGATATATTCGTCGTTTCAGGGTTCCGATGCCAGTTCGGTGATATTTGGCTCCGCCCCGGCGTCCAGGAAGCACGAATTCCCCGGCGCCCTTCCCCCAGCCTGCCCCTGAGCAACGGCACCAGCAATTCGCCGGTCCCCGGCGCCGACGCCGCCCGACCTACCGGCGCCCTTGCCGGCGCCCGCCCAACTGCCACCGCCGCCCGCCTCCGACGCTGCCCGCGGCGCCCGTCGTTCGCGCGGAGGAGAAACCTGCGCGGCCGCCGGCGGTCCTCGTCGACGTCCGCATGACGGTGACGACGACGGCCACGTGACGCCGCGTCCCCGCCTCCGCCAGCGTCGTTCCGCACAGCAAGCGCAACAACCGCCACCGGCGGCCGCCGGTCCCGTCGCGGCGCATCATCCGGTCGCCGCGACGCCTCAGGCGACTCCATTCCGGCGGCGGCGAATCACGCGCGCACCGAGAGTCCGGCCGTCGCGACGTCGGCGCCCGCCTACCATCCGCCGTATCAGCCGCTATATACGCCGTACTCGGTGCATACGAACTACTCGCCGAGCGCCGCCGTCGTGCCTGTCGTCACGACGGCGGCGGCTGCTCCACCTACTGTTACTATTACTGCTGCTCATAACACTACGACGACGGTAGTTAGTAGGCCGCCATCATCGCCTAGGGGACATTCCCCCACTAGGGAGAGAGAAAGCTACAGGTAAGTCACCTCTCCAAAATATCTGCTGAAGACATGATGTTATTCATATTGATTGATTTGATTTTTGGCATTGAATATGCAACCTAAAAGATCTATTGTGTCCCCTATTCTTGCTGTTTTACAGCTGGCCTGCTAATCCTATTCCTTTCAGAAAATATAGGATATCAGAAGGCCCCAAGTTAGGTAAGACTCCCTCTTCGATTTCACGTGCTCTCAGGTGCAACGCCCTTGAGTTGCTCAGTGCTACGCAGTTTGAGAGGGGATGGATGCCATCTTGTTTCCCCAATCTGCTCCAGTCGTTTTGCTTCTCCCTTTGTTCCTTCCTTGTGAGGTACTCTCACTTTGGAAGTGGAAGGCTTCTTATGGAGGTCCTGCTTATTAGCGGTGTCGTCCCGCTAATAAACGTCCTTCCTCCATGGTTGATCCCACGAGCAGCTAGGGAGGCATTGAATAGATTAGATTAGGATTGGGGTGGCCTATCGACCTGTTTCACCGCGACCTTTTCAGATCTATCCCTTTTTTTCCTAGAGGACGCTCTCTAATTTTGCCCTCTTAATTAGGCCTATCATCTTTGAGAGCGGCTTCTTTATGTAGCTACTAGCTGTGGGGTTCTCCTCCCCCATTACTAGAACCTTGTCCTCCCCAGGCCTTCACATTGCACAGCACATGAACTAGTGTTTCTTTCTCCTCTTGGCAATATCTGCAGGTTGCATCATCTGCCAGGCCTATGTTGTACATATGCCTATTCAGTCTACAGTGACCAGTCAGCAGACCTGCAATCATTTTGACAATCTTCCTGTCTTTACTCAGTAGATCTCTCGTGAATTCAGGCCTCTGCTCCTTTAGGAACTCTTTTGCCTGCCATTGTCCCGGTGATTTTTGCCACCACTCTCTGGACTGATTGTATATCCATTCATTGATGGATTTTTTAATTTGCGATTTGGTAGTGCCGAAAGAGGGGTCGGCTCCAACGAATGGCCTTGACGAACCTCGTCTGACCAGTTCGTCCGCCGCGTCATTTCCTCTCACGCCCGAGTGGCTAGGGACCCAGGCTAGGGTTACTTTCCTTTGGGTGCCCACCTCATTTGGGCGCTTACACAGTCCCAAATCAGCTTAGAGTCCACGCTTGAGGAGCTAATCGCTTTAAGTGTGGACTGACTGTCAGAGAAGATAGCGACGCTTTTACCCGGTTTGGTTCATCTTTCTATCTCTCGGACACAGTGATGAATTGCAACAACCTCAGCTTGGAACACAGTCGTGTCTGTGCTGAAGCTTACCGAAAGAGCCTTTTTAGGCTTCTTAGTGTATATTCCCGCGCCAACGCCGTAATCCGTTTTAGAGTCGTCAGTAAACCAGTTTGAGTCCGCTCTTACCGGGGCACCTGCCTCCCAGTCCTTCTTATCTGGTATTATAACCTGATATTTCCTATCTAGGTTAGGGGTTTGAACCATGGAATCACATGGCATTCCTAAAAGAGGTGCCTCCTTGAGTTCGTCTAGCAGTTTTTTATAGTCAGCCCCGTGCGATTTACTTATCGGTACTTGAATATGTAAGAGTCTGTGTACTGTGGACCTTGCGGCTCCTTGTACAAAAATATGTATTGGTGGCAGGTTCAGAATTACTTCTATCGCGGTGGTAGGGGCCGATTTCATTGCCCCCGTGTCGCACAGGCACGCCAAGAGTCATCTTGGGGCTAAGACCCCAATTCTTTCCACACATCCTCCTACACCTACCCAGGGCGATGGTGGCTTTGCTGGTCAATTTTTGAATATGTGAATTCCATTCCAGGCATTGAATATATCAGGTGTTCATTTATTGTGCGTTTATTCGAATTTTTTACTGAACCCATTCACAAAATTCTACACTATGTTCTTTAAAATCAGTTTTGTGATGGTCTTGATACATTGGATATGTCATATGGATGATTTTGTGGTTTCTATATTCAAATAATACTGGTGCGTGAAATTCCAAATTTCTCTGCAGGTTCTCTAGTACAGTAAGAATTCAATTATCCAGATTAATTGGAACAGCATCTGATCCGGTAACCAATTATCCGCATAATTGGATGATAACAAAACGCAAAATAATTGTATTGGACAATATACACAGTAAAATGTTTTTTATTTATTTTAATAACAAAAAAAATAGTTGCTCATATTTGCTACAGTGTGTCTTGTGACTTTTTAAACATTACGGTAAGAGTCATTGTTTAGACATCTTAAGTCGTTTTCGTGCGGTCAATTCCCGTAGCCACTTGAAAGTGAATAGCTGGATGCGGTCACATTCAAACCACCGCCCCAACCATGATAAGGCAGTCTCTAAACACGCAAACGTCTCGCTAGCTGATGCTCTCGCGTCTGATTCAATAGCAGGTCATCTTCTTAGTCATCGATTTCATCCATGTAACTCATCATCATTTAGAAATTTATACCCAGGATTCCAATAACCACAAACAAGTCATGCGCCTATGTCTTCTGTACTGCATTCGGAACAACCAGCAATTTTTAATAAAATATCTCTTATGTTATCAATCTCTCCTTCTGTTCTTCCTCACTTTCTTTATCTTCAGTTTCACAGCTCTTTTTTTCTTTTCACTCTTTCTGTACTTTTTCCTTAGTTAAAATACCTTGCAGTTTGTTCTAAGCTCTTTTTAATGTGCGTGTTTACAGTAAATTCCATGCTTCTGCCACTATACAACAGCAATCTTTTAAATCTTTGGTGCCTTCTTCATTTTCGTCTTCTATCAAAAGTTTCCTCAACAGTAGTCTTTTGTAGTGTCCCTTCGAAGTTTCAAAAACCATTGGTCCACTGGCTGCAGTAAACTGGTAACGTTTGGCGACAGGAAAACATTTTTAAAACTTCCGTTTTGTCTGTCGAGAAGACCTTTTGTAGGATGGGTGGGTGCATTATCCAGAATCATACCATTCGGTAAGCAAAGCAGCGGTCATCCACGCCTTTGGTTGATTTTTGTAAAAAAAAAAAAAAAAAAACAGTGCTTTTGCATTTTTCGAAGCCCGGGGCCTTTTTGGTTTGCCTATCAACAGGAGAGGAATTTTGTGATTTCCTGTAGAGTTGCCACAAGTTAGCACAGTAACACGGTCTTTGCTAACCTTATGGCCAAGCGCGCCCTAACTTTCCCTTTTAGAAGCTAGACTGGATTTAGGCAACGCCTTCTTTGGAAGGGTCAATCTCGTCTGCATTATACACAAACTCTGGCTCATAGAACTCTGATTTACGTTTGAATCTTGAATGAAAATGAATTTTTCTGCTGCTTTAGGGTCTCCTGAAAGTTTCTCGCCACTTAAGTCTTACCTTGAAGTTCCGTACCCACCCATTATTCGCTTTAGATGAAGACATGATGTTAATTTTTCCGATTAATAGTTTTGCTTTTTCAAATATAATCGACCCTGAAAGAGGATTGCCCAATGCCCGCTGCTACAAAAACCACTTGAATACGGCCTGAAGAACTTTGTTTTCTGCTGTATTAATTGCTTCTCTAGACGAACTACCATCTTCATTTTCAAGGACAGACACAAAGTTTAAAATTGTAAACTTTTTTTTTATGTCTGAAATGTTCCAACTCCAAAACTCGTCAGCTAACTATTTACCGGTCTTTCCTTTATCCACTTGTTCAAGAATTTTTATTTTGTCAGCCAACGATAAAACAACACGTTTTCTTTTTGATGGTATAATGCGCAGAAAAATAAAGCACACGCAAAAAACAAAAATATACACGGAAGACTCAAGGCGTATCGACAAATCAACATTTCTCTAATTGATCCACCCTCTCATTAGTGATTGTACCTACGTGAACCCCAGTCCAAAAAAGTTTTGCACCCCCCTCACATAACATATACCAAGTATCTAATAACAAATCAGTCGGATTTTTTAAATTTCCCTAGCACCTCTAATACAGATAAGCTATGAGTTCCCTCAAATCTAAATCTACAAGTAATATACCCCAAATAATCTACGCCGCGCCTGCCGAAATTGATGAATACGCCAGTTTAGGCAGTATCCTTAGATTTTTCCGGAAATCTCAAGCTAGTTTCAAGATTATCTGAATATAGATAGATAGACGACCCATCTATGTCTTTAGCGCCGCTCTGCTGGATATTGCAGTCCGTACTCTCATTTTACTGGATGTAATTCCGTTTTTACGAGTAGCATGATGATTTTATGGGCTCCCGTAAATTAAACCGAGCTTCATCAGGAAGAAGTAAGTTTCAAAACATCGCTATTCATTCAATTTGGTTTGAATCAGTAGCAGTAATCCATACCTTTCTCGAAATCTGATGACAGTAATTGTTGCAGAACAAAAATTTTATTACTGCCTTCTGAGATAATTTATGAGATAAACCTATACAAAAAAAAATTAGGTATCACTCTTTATTATATCGTTTAATATGGTATTATTATTCGAAAGAGTAAGTGCGTCTTCCACCACATTTTTTTTTCAGTTTGCCGGTATCTCGAAAGCGATGAACAACGCGTTCAGGTGTCGAAGGATTATCAGTTTTTACTCCAGCAAATTGATTTACAAAGTCATCGGCTTCATCAGCACAAAGCATTATTGAATATTTCTACTGCCAATCACCCCTTTGTTCATTATTTCGAAAATATGCCACTAAAATGAACTTATCTTGCCCCAGCGTAAATGACATTTTGCAATAAAAAAAAAACACGTTATGCTGTCAATGCGGAGTCTTAGATGTATAGGCTGTAAGTGAATACTAACATAGGATAATCCCGAATGACAGTAGAAGATACTGTGCTTCTATTTCATAATAGTAATTGGATCAGAACAACTTTTCCCGATTTGTTGATATACAGCGTGTTTCGAAACATCGTTTAAAGATTTTAAGGGCATGTAGTACGATCGAAAATAAGGTTAAAAGTCATAATAAACATATGTTCACAAATCAACCGTTTACGAGATAACAGCGAGTGTTCCTAGTAGTACATGGATATAACATATCCCAGTAAACAGGTGCTTATCAGCTATTGTTTTATGACAGTTTAATTTGACGTTTTGTGCAATTTGTAACAATTACAATAGTTGCGTATATTCTAATGCTGAAATGAGCGATATGGTGTTCATGTACGGTCGTGCTAACGGGAATTCTTTACAAGCACGTCGCTTCTATGCTGAAACGTTTCCTGATCGCCAACTGCCTTCCCATGTAATGTTTCAGATGGTGTTTCAACGACTAAGAGAAACTGGTTCGTTTGAGAAGCGGTCTTCTAATACTGGACGACAGAGAATAGCATGTACTCCACAGATAGAAGATCGAATTTTGAATATTATTGATGAAAATCCCGAAACTAGTGTTAGAAGAATTTCGACTCAAGTGGGTGTAAGCAGCAATCTTGTTTGGAGAACCCTTCATGAGCAACTCTATAACCCCTACCATATCCAACGGTACAAGCCCTTACTACTCCGGATTATCAAGCGAGAAAGCTTTCTGTGATTGTATTTTGCGAACAGCTGCTGATCGGCCAGTTTCTCTGATAACATCCTTTCACTGATGAAGCTGGTTTTACTAAAAAATGGAAATTTAATTTCCACAACAATCACGTTTGGTGTGACGAGAATCCTCATGCTACCGTGAAGCCAGGCACCAGCAACGTTCTCTCTAAACATCTGGTTAGGCATATAAGAACGGTTGTTAGGACCGATTGTTTTGCCACAACGCTTAACAGGTCCTGCATACCTCGAGTTCTTGAAAAATACTTTACCTGAACTTTTGGAAAATTTACCTATATATCTAAGACTGAACCTCTGGTTTATGTAAGATGGACCGCACATAACGCGTGCTGTTAGGGAACATCTTAACAATGAATTTCCTAGAAGATGGATAGGGCTAGCAGGTCCCATTGCTTGGCCTCCAAGGTCTCCCGATCTAAACCCGTTGGACTTAACCCCAGATACTAAGGGTTATTTGAAAAGTTTAGTGTACGCAACACTGGTAAACGATCTTCCAGAGTTGCGCCAACGAATAGAACACTGTTGCCAGATAATACGAGAAAAACCCTTGTTTTTTGAAAGAGTGCGCGCTTCCTTTGAAAGCAGATGTAGATCCTGTGTCGAAATGGAAGGACGTCATTTTGAACATCTTTTCTAGTTATAATCTATTTTATGTTAAAATGCAATAACATCTTAATAAAAACCGCTAAAGCAAACTTATTCTGCAGTTGCGATAAAATCGCTGTTATCTCGTAAACAGTTAATTTGTGGACGTATGTTTACTATGACTTTTAACCTTATTTTCGATCGTACTACATGCCCTTAAAATCCTTAAACGATGTTTCAAAACACCCTGTATATACTGGTTTTTGTTACCCTTACAACATATTTTGATCTCATTCAGCCATAACATTTCATATCTCTATAAATGATCATTAAATACACCTAAAAAAAAAATTGACCTGTGACTAAAGACACATCATCGACCCTTCTTTACAGCAGCAACGTCAGCAGTTTAAGCAGGAGCAGCGTGACGCCGCAGAGCTGCCCGCCACCCACCAGCGTGTCTTCTAGTCTCAGCCTGGGCAAGTCCTGGAACGTTCCCACGACCCAGCTAAGTCCAGCGCCCCCTCGTCCAACGCCACCGTTACACCCCTCATTCCCCGCGCCCATGTTCACAGCTCCCCTACCACCACCGGTATCCAGGGCGTCGCCTCTAACTACGGCGGTCCCACCCCCACCTAATCCGAATCCCTTCTCCGCGGAGAGGCTCTTCCAGACGAACCAAGCCGACATGCTCCGCAGGGAGCTGGATAACAGATTCTTGGCGACGCAGGATCGCAGCCTGAACGTGGCTCCGCCTCCGTACCTGCGGACGGAGATGCATCAACACCAACACCACCACACCCACGTCCATCAGCACACCACCTCGCTGCTACCACCACCGCCGTCGTCCACGCTGTTCCCGTCGCCTCTGGTAAGGGTAAGTGGATCTGATGTTTGGAATACTGACGCATGTGGATTTCTCTTCAAGTTTAAGGACATCCCAAAACTGGGCGCCGTGGAATCACCGTTCTATAGACAGAATCTGACTATGCCCAACTATCCTGGATACACGCCTAGTCTGCTGCATCCTGGATTGACGGCTGGACCAACACCTTTTGTGCCTCCAAATCATTTAGCACCGTTCCAACCTAAGGTAAGTGAACCTCGCTTTCTCACGTCCCCCGCCCCAAAAACTAACTTTTAGATATTATAACATATTTTCAACGGTCTAACTTCTCTAACTTTAGAAACTCGCGTTCAAGCATGCGTTTGTAAAATCCTCGATTTTATTTTTGTTTGTGGCTAAACGAGGGTGACTTTCTTTTACACTCGATTTTTTTGTGTTCTCTTTTTATTCTCCTTCTATCTCACAGTGTGCGCACTAACTGGCTGCCGATCCCTAACGCTTTGTCTCTCTTTTTTGTCCACAGACCGTTGCGCAAGATCCGACCAAACCTAAGGCCATGGTAGGTAGAGCTATCACGCACTGCTTAGCCCCTCAAAAAAAAAAAAAATTAAATGAAAAAAAACGAGCTTTGCTTGATGCGTTAATCTGTCAATTTGTTTTTATTTTTATGGATAATTTAATATGCAATTTTAAATGACTTCTGAAATTTATTAATTATGTATCACCCTGTACAAAAACGCAGAGGCGTATAATATTCGTATAATAGATTTTCTTTTTATTTTAAACGACTTCTCAAACAAAATCTGTTTTACACACATTATAAATCGCCTTGTACAAAAAAGAAAGATAACTGGATAAACAAATTTGTTAATAATAGCTTTGTTCTTTATGCAAATCAGTAAATCAATCAAATTAGATAATGTCTGGCATCTTGCAGATTCAAATATACAGAAATGGCAGTGTATAATAATCGTGTTCCTTTTACAAGTTTGAAGGCTATAAGCGATTGCGAGCTGCTGCCGACGTGAAGCCTGAAGGCGTCTGGGAAGTGAAATACATTCCTTTCATACTTGACACATTTTGGAAACGATTCAAGTCATGACGCCTTGGGCTTCAAGCTTGTGAAAAGAACACTATTCTAGTTTTTATATAGTTTCACGTATTATATTTAGTGTGACTTGCTTTCTTATTTTGTTACACCAATTTAAAATAATAATTACTTGAAGTTAATTATTTAACTAATTATAAACATAAAACAAAAATTGGTGAGTAGAAAAATAGTTAATTTTTTAACTTTATTTAATTTTATATTTAAACGTCGATGAATTAATTGTGTTTCAATCATATAGAGCCAAAAAATTCGCTACTCCCTAATTTTTAAAATAATAATGGGAGCGACAAATGAAAACTGACATTTTGTTAATATTTTACGTGCAACTATTTTATAAAAGAAGTTTGGTTATATATCGTGACAGTCACCAAATGTTGCCATATGGGAAAAAAAATACGTAAATTAGGTTCAATATTAAAGTCTGCTTTTGGCAAATTTTTGAGTGAAACATTGCGTAATTTAATTTAATTGAGCAAATTAACAGATTATATCAAAGAATAGCATGTGTACAGTTGATACAATCTGTTTATATAAAACAAAGGTAGGCAAAACTATTAACTAAATAACTATTAACTTCAATAACAGTGAAACACAATTTTAAAAACCGATACATAGTTCGCTTTTGACGAGAGAAACAGATTAACTGAATATTTTGAGCAAACGTCTTGCTTGTCATATACGTTTATTTGAATTATTGAATTATCCTGGAACCAAAAAGGGGCGTCTAATTGACTCATAGATACTCAGATGGATATTGATAGATATTAGATGCACCAGGTAACCAAATTTAAATTTTCCACAATTTAGTAACTTCAATGAAATTACCTAGAATTTTGTATTACATTAATAGTTATTTTAATGCCTTCATGTTGAAGTTACTAAAAATAATCGTGGAAACACGGCAACTACAGAAGTAGTCTAATCAAGTGCAAATGGTTTTCGGTGCAACGTGCATCTATTGTCGAAATAGTTATATTTGCCAATTTATTGATTTGAACACTGTTCTTATTCTCGTAGGCATTGGGTCGTTTGCCAAAATCAATGAAAGATTTGTTTAAATTTAAACTGCATCGTAATTATTACCTAAATTACATAAAATCATAAATTTATTAAACAAAAAAATTTTATTTATAATTTACACTATTTACATTTTATTATATTTTTTTATACATAAAATAGCTTTGGAAATAAAGCGGAACGTAGTTATTAATTTTCATTTCCATATTCACGACCTAAAGAACCAAGAAAAAGAAGAAATTAAAATGAAATCACCCTGTTTTTACATCTGATTCACATTCTCCTTAATTCAAATAAGAAATCAGAAATATTTATTCGAAATAGAAGTACCATAATCGTTCTGAAGATTAGACAATCTCAACGAAATAAAATCAATTATATTCATAGTTATTGTTACAAAATAACGCCACTGTTGCTTCCTGTTAAAACGCCATTTTAGTCTACCCAAAGAATTAAATAGGTAAATATGTGATCACTGCAATTTGGTTGTCTCCAACACACCTCATTTATTATATTCAAATCAAATAAACTTCTAACCTGGAAAGAAATTACATTAGCGTGTAACCAAGTTAAAGCCGGACCTGATGGAGTACACCCAGCAGTTTTATTTTGCACTGCGGTAGATATACACGACAGTTGCTACCTTTTTTACACTAATATCCTATTGTAAAGGCAAGATTCCTCATCTTAGTAAGTGGCAAAAAATAGCCACTTGAAACCGTGAAATTGGACGGAGCAGGAACTACCGACACATTTTACTGTTATTAAAAAGATCATTTCGATCAGATTTCTCCGAGCAACTCGGGAGCAGGCGGGCTTTCGTCCAAATAGGAGCTGTATTAAACAGATCCTGTCTCTAACAACCTTCATAAAAAGACAACTAAAAACATCAGCCGTACTAATCGACCTTACAGCAACCTATGATGCAGTGTTGGAGACACGGACTGGTCCTTAGCTTCATATGTGGCCTACCACAGGGATCAGTCCTGGTCCCACTAGTCTTCAGGTTATATACCGTAGCCGACAAATTTTAATTTTAGTATAGGGACCTTATAATATGCATAAAATGCCCTTACAATACGCACCGATGCCAATGTTTGGGTATACAGATGTTTGGGCAATAGCTACACAACACAGGATCTGAAATTTCTGTCATAGCAACCAAATCCTTGGAGTCGCACTGGATAGAACTATTTCTTATAAAAAGTATTTAACTAACCTCGCTGCGAAAATCAATAGTAGAGATAATGTCCCTCAGAAACTGTGTGGCACTACCTGAGCTCTTTAGCTGCCACGTTAAGATCTTCAGCTCTGGGACTGGTATATTCAGCTGCAGTGTGACATTCAAATAAGACATGCCCCGCAGTATCAGCCCACCACATTTACAAAGCGAATCATTAAACCTCCCAAATCTATATAAATGACGAAACTACCTATAGAATATCTTTGGTCGTACCAACAACTTAATTGTTATAACTTAACCATAAATATTCATCGTTATCTCAACCAAACCTTTCTCTTCTAGAAAACCGGCAAATGGAACGCAATGCACGTCAGGATAGCGTGGGAGATCTACCACCACCAACAGAAGAGCGGCGAAGCCAAGGCGGGCGTCGCTAAAGATCTCCTGCGACCGCCGACACACCTCTTCTCCCCCAGTGTTCATCCGACGAGACCGCACGAGATGCCCTTCCCGCCTAGTTTAGGACCGCACCGGCCGCCCACGTACGATCAACCGCCCCACCACAGTTCGCTGTTCACGGCGCCCTCTTCGCACATAGGTAGTGAGTGATCGCGACTTAATTTTTTTGGAAAATCGGACGAATTAATGTCATCCATCGTCTCTCGTTTCCAGGATCCAGTATATCTCCCTTTACGCGCTACGGAGCGGCAGCGGGATTCGCATCCAGCGGACCGCCTTTCTCCGTGTCTCCTTTCGCTAGCGGCAGAGATCTGGGACTGCAGCTGCACGACCCCTGGCGGGGATTGCAGAGAACTGTGCCTACCTTCCCTAGCGTCAGCGCTTTACCGCCTAGCCTGCCCGGATTACCACCGCCCGCTCCTTGGACGATAAAACCGGATCCTATATTGGAACAACGGGAGAGAGAGGAGAGGGAACGGCAGGAGAGGGAGAGGGAACGATTGAGGCGCGAGAGGGAAGAACGGGAAAGGAGAGAGAGGGAAGAAAAGCAGAGGCGGTTAGAGCAACAGGTAGAATAATTTATTGTTGATGTTAGGTTTGTCCTTTTTGTCCGTTTGCATTATAACACAAAACGCATAGACATGCGCTGTAGCAGTGTTCCCAACCTTTAAACATAGAATTTCCCACGATAACTATCAAAATTTGCCTTTTTTAAAGAAAATTTCCACGAACGCACAAAACCATGGTACCAATATACAATACAGTGTGTTCACGGGAACATTCTACAATAGCTAACTTTTTTATTTTTAGAGATACAGAGTCAGTTAAATGGAGAAAGTTCGTGTACTTTTCCATCTGCATTTCGTGCTATTGCCAAAAAAAAAATCCCGTGAATACCATGCTATTTCCCTTCGACTTCAAAACTTTTCACGAATCGGGAAATTTTCCACGAGTTGGCAACACTGCGCTGTAGAGATTTTATCTTCTATTTCATATTGCTCTAGGAAACAGTACGCAATTGTTGTATTTTATGCGAGCAATATTGCTTCATGATCGTGTGACGCAAATAGCTGTTCGCGTTGAAAACCTTAAAAATCATTTATGAAACCTTGTTATTGTGCCATGATTTTTTGCGATTTGCGTTATAACACAAAGGGACAAAAAACTATTAGATGTATGGGTTGGGTTAAAATTATAAAGAAGGAAAAAGAAATGTCAATATGAATAAATAAGAAAATTTCAAATCGAAACTACTGTGTCACCTCAAGCAACATCATCGTTTTAGGGAGTATACTAGGAAGAAAAACTTTGGTGCGTTAGATTTAAATGCATCATAAACTACAAAACGTATTTAGAATTAAAAAATGCCACCAGAACGTAGAACGAGATTTTTCACAGCTGTCAAACATACAAACTGATGGTCAGAGGTAGTGCGAGGCAAGGTTTAGGGAAATTAGTTTGCATATTTTTCGTCCACCAAACTCACTTGATCGGACTTATTTATACATTGTTTCAAAGTAAATACAAACGTTATTCCATCACACTAACGACCGTTTTATCACCTCCCCTTAACTAAAACTTACAATTTAACTGGCAATTAAAAACACGAGAATGTTTATCGATCCTCATTTAGGGCTGACTGTCACTTAAAGTGAAGATTAATTCTGAAGGTGGCATAACGATTGAAAACAATCTATGTTGTATTCAATTTAAAACAAAGAATTTATTAAGTGTCAACTTACCCCTCTTGCTCCCCACTAATGAAGTTTTAAATTGGAAAAATTGGGTTTTTGTAGAGAGAGACGAAATATTTCGTCGTAGAAAGAATCTAAGTAGTAAAATTTGTAGGAAATTTTATGTACTTAGTTTCATTTCGAATATTTACGATAATTTCCAAAATTTTTATTCTTTTTTGCATTTTTTTCAATGTTGTTGTGTTTTCACTATTCACTAAACGCTCGTTTGAGTACAAATTAGTTGTATCAAGGAACACGTAACCAAGAATGGACACAGCAAATTTTGTTAGCTCGCAACCGCCATCTTTTTTGAGTTCTTTTTAGCAAATAGAAAGTCAAGCTTTCCCAAGCTCTTCTCTTGTCAAAGCAGTACTTGACAGACATTTGACAACAAATTAATGTATTTTATTGATATTAGATCTTGAAAAGGTCGGCAGGACGGCAAATATGCAAAGTTTGCAAGCCCTTTTCAAGATCTAATATCGACATATAAAACGCTCGAAACTAAAAGAAAATATCATCTTCAGTACATGTCAATACGACGTTTATTTAAATTGGTATTTTACTGTCACAATGTTGCCAACCGAAGGGTGAGCATATTTCCCAAAAAAAAGTCCGGGTAAGTGGCACCAGCGGCATTCACCTGCAACTTGGCATTCGACAGGTCATATAAAACAAACTGTCAAAGTCATCAATTTGCTCGGATAGGTTTTGAGAGCGCGACACAAATTTAGTATACCAAAATAACATTAAGAGGTAGTTTAAAAAATGATTGTAGAAAAAAACTGATGGGGGCACTATAATCGTTCTTATGCAATAGTGATGTAACGAATATTCGCATTCGCGAATATTCGCATGTTTTTGAATATTCGCATTCGCAATAAATATGCGAATATAGAATTATCCATTTTAACAGGTAACTTTTACCTGTTAAAATGATAATTTAGAGCAAAAAAAAACTAATATTCAAATTCATTGAAATCCTAAAACAACCTTTTGGGATGTCATCCATCGTTACCTCAAAACTAAACTTGAATTGACAAGAATAAGACGTAAGAGGTCAAAACGATTAGGTTGTATATGGTGGTGATGCAGAAATTTAATTCTCTGCGTGTGCGCATAAGCGCTTAATGCAAGTGTTCGTATAGTTGTAAATTGAGAGCTAACAGATGGCACTAGTAAAGTTAAAAAGTTAATATTCGCATTCGCGAATGTCTAGTGCACATATTCGCATTCGCATTCGCGAATGTGTAAAATCACGTATTCGTTACATCACTATTATGCAATATTATTCCAAAAGATATCGCTTTAAATTGTACAATAGCTGTCAATGTATGTAATACACTACGACGGATTACATAATAAAAACACGGAGGTCGCTGGAAGGACAAATGTTTTACATAATATTAATCTTTTGATTCTATATACGACACAAAACAAAATCTAATCGACCAAGCTAAGTAAGTAAAGGATCTGGCAACAGTGGAAATAATCCTTATATACTCATTACAAAAATTCAACAACAAAGAAAACTGTAATCTGGCTGTCAAGACAATTAGCCACAATTTATGTTAGGTTATAACTGAACACGGCCAAAAATAATTTAACACTTCGTCGTTATTATTAATAATTAAAATACAAAATTCAGCAGGACGAGTCCTTATATTACTACTTAGATTTTAAATTGTTTAAAACTTACAACAGGTATTTCTTTTCCGCACTATCATCTCGGTTTGTGCGCTTTATTAAGTAAAATTAAAAGCCAAAAAATCCTTTGTTGCCTGTTCGTATAGATTTAGATATATGTATTCCAACAACAAGTTACAAATGAATTATGTTATTTGTAAATTTCAACGACACCACCATCTATTCATTAATGCCTTTCTAAAGGCTCCTTTTAAACAATTATTTATTATTTTGCAATTGAGTGCTATTTATTACGTTCACTTTTGTTTATTATATTTTATAAAATTCCGTCTTAGTAGCTTGATACTAAACGGACGTAAATTTTTAACCCAGCCTGTATGATATTATACAGTCGCGGTGCAAAAAATCGCACCCGACATATTTTATATATATCTTATCTATTTTTTCAACTCAATTTTTACTTGAAACAGCAACAAGAGAGGGAGAGAGAGCGGCGAGAGAAAGAGCGACGCGAACAGGAGCGCTTGGAACGCGAGAGAGAACGGGAACGCCTCCTGCAGCACCAACAGCGCTTGGCGGAGAGTACAAAGCAATTGGCGCCGGTCCTGCGCGACCGATCGCCGATGCGCAACGGCCTCCTCGATCCCAACGAGGTGCGGATAAAAGAGGAGCCCCGGACGAAAGAAGAGGAACCCACGTTGCTATCGCGCGCCGATCCGAGGTATCACCCCTACCTCAGACACCCGGCGCACACGATGCAACCGCCCTCCATGCTGGACCGGACGCGGATGTTGCCCACGACGCTGGCACACCACTACCAACCCCCGCCACCCACGCATTGGCCCCCGCCGACGGATCCCTTCTACCGGTACGAACATTTACGGTACAACCCGTTGATGGACGCCATGCGCGTCGAAGAGGAACGCGCCAAGATGTTCGCCTCGTATCAGCAGCATCCGTCGCATCAGTTGAGAGGGAAGGATCCCGGACTGATGCACCTGAGACCCGGCCCTGGGCCGCCACCTCCGACGCATAAGATGTGCGCGACGCCACCTACCGACCTGCACAAGAAGGAGGAGCCGCGATAGCAGTGATAGAAACCCGGGGACGACGAATAGAAAAAGATTTAACAACACACGAAGATGATCTCATAATCAAAAAAGAAAAAAAAGAAAAGCGATAGACTTTTTTTTTAAAAAAAAAAACGCGACGTAAAAACAGATTAATTACAACGTACATTAAAATTAAAGCAAAAAAAAAAGAAATTAAATTGACGAAGATACGAGATATTAACATATAAAAATAAGATAATATGATATTTTTCTGGAGTTGGACGCCAAGTTCCTAAGATGATATTTTTACAAGTGGCTTTTTGTACGTACCCCCCGCAATTCCCCTCGTTTATTACCGCCCCACCCCTCCCCCAACGCGTGTTAAATCCTCCCTCCCCCCTTTAGAAACGAAAAAAATTAATAAAAAAATAAACTCTAGCGGTCTTAGAGTGAAACGACAGTGAGAATGCAAATTTTCAGGACGAACTTTCTCTATTTTTATCGAATAATGTAAATATTATCCTTCGAGCTTTACCGCCTTCTTCCCTTATATCACCCCCCCCCCCTCTCCTCCCCCTAAGAATTTTAATTTCGAAATATCGCCCCAATATTTGGAATTCTAAAACAATCGATTATCTAAAAAAAAAAGTAACATTGAAACAGGAAAAAATCCCTATTATAATTATTTAATTTGTTAATTTTATTTATTCCAAGACTGTATATTAACGAACGTATAAATGTTTTTTTTTTTTTTTATTATTATTATTAATTATTTTAGATAAATAACAAACGAACGTCTCTTTTTTACGTATTGATTATTATTGTATGTATATTAACGATTCTCATTTGTTTTTATTTGTTTTTTCCCTTTTATTTTATATATATGTTTTTTTTTGTTATTTTAAAATGAAGATTACTCAATTCTTCACGAAATAAATTATTTTTTATTTTTTTGGTTTTAAAAAGGATGAAGTTTTAAAAAAAATTATTTGTGTCGATGATTATTTTAAACCAACATTTTATTAATTTATTCTTTTATATGAAACAATGTTGGTCGAGATCAGGATTTAGGGGTCACTCAATATTAAATTTTTTTTATTGTGGGAGCTATCTGACATGGAACCTTTAGAAACACTGCAGACTCGCTTTTTGTATTTATTTATTATTTTTGTATATCAGAAAGATACTTTATTATAAAGTATTGGCTATGATGTTATTAACTAAATTATTTCTTATCACAATTTCATGATATAAAAAAAATCCACACATTTCTGTGAAGAAATAATTTTATTTCCTTTAAAGGTTTTTTTTTCATATTACTAAGAAAAATAAGCTAATTCTGGTTATTTAGCAGAAATGCTTAAATTTTAAAAGTAAAATGTTTGTTTTTATATTTCAGAAAGGTAACACTGCGTAGGCTTTCACGGCCGGTGTAACTATAACTAACAGCTTCTTGCGGGTTTCGCCGTGTGTCAAAACTTTCGCTCGACGTTTCGCTGTTCATACTGACAGCTTCTTCAGGATAACTGAACTCAGTAACTCTTGAGTTCAGTTATCCTGAAGAAGCTGTCAGTATAAACAGCGAAACGTCGAGCGAAAGTTTTGACACACGGCGAAACCCGCAAGAAGCTGTTAGTTTCAGAAAGGTACTTTATTATACAGTAAGTCCCCGGATCGACTTTAAAAGAGGAAAAAAGATGTTATTTTTGATTTCTCAGAAAATTTCACTCTTGTTGATTTGCCCTGCTTGTTTTCACACCTTGAGGGTTTGAAAACAAGCAAAATTACTTTTTATTTAACCTCAAACGGTTCTCGAGATATCATTTTCTTGCTAGAAATTATTCAAATTGGGCTTAAGTTTTATTTAATAAATTTTAACAAAGGTTAAAATGAAATATTTATATTTTTATACTTAAAAAAGCTTTGAAATAAAGCGAAACGTTATAGTTAATCATTGATATTCATTTCCATATTTGTGACCTAAAAACCAAGAAAAGAAGAAATTAAAAAAAAAGAAATAATTCTAGTTCCTTTAAAGAATTTTGTTATATTTCGAAAAAAATAAGCCAATTCTGGTAATTTAGCAAGTATTCCTAAATTTTCAGGAACACAAAATTTTCGTATCAAATAATTTCCTTGGAGTACAAAAAAAAGCCGTTTTCAATTTTGATTTCAAAATTTTAACCAACCCCTAATTGGAAGGTTTAGTAAGTTTTGATTTTAGAGCAATTAAATCATGCTATCGTAATAAAAACAATTAGCACAACAGATAATAGAAAAAGAAATGTGAAAATGTAAAAAAAGAAAACAAAGGATTATTATAAAACACTGGCTTTAATTCCATTAATTTATTTGCTATCAGAGTAGAAAAAAGAAAATGTTGCAAAATAATTTTATTTTCTTTAAAAACGATTTTTGAGGGAGCTTTTTCATATTGCTAGAACAATAAATCAAATCTGGTAATTTAGAAAAAGTGTCAATAACTTTAGGGCGGGGTGAATCACTGTGAGATAAAAAATTATATCGATTTTTTTTACTGTGAAAACAAAAAAATTAATTTAATTTTACTAAAGTCAACACTATATTGAAGCACCTTCTTTTTCTTACATTTTCACATTTCTTTTTCTTTAAGAAAATCATTCTAGTTTAACATTTTGGTCCTTGAAAATTTATTTTATATTTCATGAAATATCTAAATGTCTCATAATGGCCTACTACCCTAATGGCCTAAATTTTCAAGAACAAAGTTCAATATAAAGTTTTGATTTTGATAATATTAAAAAAATTATTCATTACAGTAAAAAATTGCATACATTTTTTATTTTTTTCCAGAAATTATCTTATTTCATTTTAGATTATTTTGTCATTTTTTTTATTGCTAAAACACTAAGTCATTTGCACGAATTTAATTGTAAAACATTAATCTTGGAAATTTAAGGTCCAATAGAAATGAAAAATGGCAATTCAGACATCTTTTATTTTTTAATTTTAAATTGCAACGTTTCGTTGTTCTACGATCTTCACGATTATCTTTCATAAGGTTACGATTATTCATTCGAAATCGATTTATTGAATACAAAAATGTTATACTTCTATGAAGACAAAACCAGTGTGCTGCTCAAACATTATAAATTTAATTTGAATTGATTTAAAAGCCCTAATCAATACTCCGGAATTATTCTCAACAGATTATTATTATAGATACAACAAAACTCCAAATAAATAAATTACATTTACGAGTAAAACAAAAAGCAAAAGGCAGTGGTTCTCGCAACTTTTCATCTTTTGTAATAGCTTAACAACTTATTGCCAATTTACTTACAACTTCTGCAATTTGTTCGAAATTAATTCTAGAATGTAACCAAAGGTTCTTAAACCTACATGGCGGTAATGTAAAATTAAGCAGAAAAATATTTTGCTCAACAATGCATATTTGTTATTACAGATAACAGGCATGCGACAAAAAGTTGGTAAAAAGCAGTAATTCTTAAATTTTTTTCGTCATTTTTACTTAAGAAAAAATATCGTATTAGGGACCAATTTTGATAGATATTCATTTTCTAACTCATTCATTTAGAATTGCTTACCTAAATTTAACTAAGTAGATACTTAATAATATAATAATAATAATAGTTCTTCTAGAAGCATTTAAAGCTAAAGTTGTAGGATCTTTATTCAGATTTTCTTCCTACTTTCAACTGTGTTTCATATATTATTTCCAATATTTTATAAGTAATAAGTTTAATATTTCCAGAGAACTGATAGGCTGGAGAAATATTGGTTGAAGATTTCAAAATTTTCACAGACTTTTAACCAATGAAGATAAGACTTACAGTTTTCTTTAAATTGAACAATAATAAATCAATCGTCAGTAAGTTTAATGTCACTATATATATGAAGTACCGCAATGCATTGCACCAATATGCATTCAATAGAAAAATTGACAGGACGTATAAACTACATTAAATTTAAATTTGGCGGCTAAGCTGGACACAACATGGCGGCCAATTGCGGTACTTTATATATCTATAGTGACTTTAAGTCAGTTCAATAATCACTGCCATCTAGTGTTGCTTGAGCAATTTAAAGTAAATTGAATATCTTAACTCAAAAGATCCTATTGAGTTGAAACAATTTTATAGCATTGCTAAAATTAATTATAAATGACATTAAAGATGACAGACATTTTCTTTTTTTTTGGTTTTTTATTTGTTTAATAAAATTATACAAAATAAAGTTGGATGCTTGACAAATTAATAGGAAAAAAATGATGTTTCTACTTAAAATAATCGATAAAATTTTCATATCCTTTTTTTTATAATTGCAACGTGTTGTGGACCAAAGGACCTCAAAATCCCATCTCGTCAACATTCAAATATGACCTGTCGCCATCAAAAAAACACAAATGGTATTTTTTTATTTTCAAATCAAATTTTTAAAAGAAAAAGAAATGGATTTGCGCATGTAGATAAACGCCATCTCTACTCCAAAATCATTATTACCACTATAATAAAACCAAATGACCCGCAAAAAAAGTAGATACTAAAAATCCGAAATGATAATAATAAAAATAAATAAAATTAAACAAACGAAAGCTTTACAACAACACAAGGACTTCACACACAAAAATTTCAATAACAAAACGACAACAACAATACGAATTAATAAAACGGAAGACCGAAGATATGACAACGTTGGAAGCGAATAAAATCAATTCAAATAAATAAATAATCGTGAAGAAAACACAAAACACACGTCTGTGATAATAATTTTTATTGTGCTCTATTTAATGTTCGTTAGGAGGCAATTTTTATATGTGTATTATGTTCTGTGAGAATTCAAGTGATGTAATATATAAACAAGAAAAAAAGTTTCTATTATATTAGAAACGTTTAGTCATAAAAAAAAATCGAATGCGTTTTCTTTATTTCTTTTATTTATTCCTATTGTTTTCCTGTCACCTCCTATACTCTAGCTCACACACGGGTACTTGAAAAGTGGGTAAGTATATCCTAAAGTCCTAAAGCAATTGGATATGCAGATTGAACAGGATAAATACTCCAGAATATCCAATAACAAGAAAGTTGGTATTACTCAAGTGTATTAGGTTACAAACGTGTAAGTCGAGAAAAAATGTCTATGCGACATCAATGCCCCCTTGGCAAAATTTAAAGTTCCAACAATTATTCTTAGTAACTTCAACATTGAAACAGAAATTACCAATGATTTTGTATTAGATTACTAGTTATTTTGATATCTTTCTGTTGAAATTACTAAAAATAATTGTGGGAAATTTAAATTTTGCCAAGTGGGTGCTACTTTAATTATATTAATTGATAAAAATAACGCTCTATTTTCTTGATTCAAACGTGGTATTTAATTAAATAGCTACCAACAAATTGAGGAAATATTTTAATATTCATTAATCATAGTTCATGTTTTTCCAAGCAAGAAAAAGACATGAACTATGATTAATGAAATATTTGCTCAACTTTTTTTGCCGTTATTATATATCACATTTTAATTAAATACAATATTTGACAATGACACTTCATTCTTAATGTAAATGTCAAAAACGTTTACTACCAACATTAAACATCAAACTTTAAAAATACCTTTTCTATATTTACTCCAAAGAACAAATATATTAGAAAATGAACTTACCTTCTTATCCTTTTGCTATATACTATAAATAAATCCAGGTTTAAAGGATATTTTCGACATGGTAAATATATAAATCATGTTATTTAACAACTTAGCTTTCAAGTCGATTTGGTGAATGTTCTTGGATCATAAGTTGCAATTTATATTTTATCAGAAATGCTTACTCCTACCCGTTTCAATGTTACGCTTGGTGTTCCTCAAGGTGGTAATTTGTGGCCATCATTATTTCCGATATTTATAAAGTATATTGTCACCCATATACAAAATTCAAAAACTGTTTACTATTTGAGGACGATATGACATCACCACATAGGACAATAAAATCAATGCTTCACTTTTATAAAAAAAAAATATACACAACAATATATTAACAAAGGAAAATAGATTGATTTTTTTTACAATGTACAAAAAAAAGAAAGCTATTTACATAGACACTTAACATAATTAATATAATAACTAAAATTTATTCTGATCTTGATGACGATTGATATGAGAAAACATTTCTTTACTTCATAATAATAAATAGCGCATTAAAATACTTAGAAACAATGACAAATGTACGGAAATAAACGAAAAAATGAGACGTTATAGACAACCGACAAAATAAAAGAATGGTATTTATTAAAACTAGTAGAATGATTTTTTTTTATTTACTCTCAATCGATGGAAAATTAGGAATGCATATATACAGGATGTCAATAAAAAAATTTCTACCACTCAAATTATCGATTTCTTTATCGTTAAAGTTTGTTTAATTATTTCTCAATAGATGATTCTGCAAATATTGAATTCGCGAAATCTACCTAATGATATATGACATATTTAATTGACTAAATTTATGCTAGGCAAAACCCAGTGAACCAAATTCAAATTTCCCGCAATTATTTTTAGTAACTTCAACATTAAAGCATGAAACTACCTACGATTTTGTATTAGAATAATAGTTATTTGAATACGTTTAAGTACCTAAGGAAGAAGATACAAGATGTTTAACAAAGAAAAAAAATATACGAAGTCAACTACTTTTGATAAAAATAATTTTGGGAACTAAAACGGAAGTAATAACAGTTCTTGTGTTTGTTTAAAATATATCCCGTTAAAAAAATGGCGACGTATCCTGTATATACTCCGCGTTTCGCATACCAGATTAAAGTATAGCCCTTTTTTTTTAAGCATTTCATCATTAAAATGTTTGTGTAAATATTTTTTGGTCATGTTTTCATGAATTTACATATAAATTTATATTGCTACTGCAAGTTTTTCATATAACCTATAAAAATAACCAATAACATTTACATTTTAATCATTGACAGTGTTGCCAATTTAGCGGATTTCCCGCAAGTTCTAGCTTAATTAACATTGCATTTGGCGGTAAAATTACACGTGTAACTGCTGGCGGATTTTTTAGCGGAAAACTACCAAAACCAGCTTAATTTCTAGTGGATTTTTGTAATAATGATCCATCTTACTAAACTTTTGATATAGATTGTAACGTTTGAACATCGTCATATAATGATTTAATACACTGGTAGCTCTTTGCAGTGTACTAATAACTAATAAGAACAAACCAATGTTGAATGTACTTGCAAGTCGATCAAAGTTCGTTCGAATTCATTTGAATTTAGCGCCTATTTTGTCTAAAATCAACTCAACTAAATTCGAGAATTGAAATCAGGGAAACATGTTCTTTCCATTAATGTATACATACATAAATCACCAAATCAGTAAGTTTCATTCGGAACTACTGCCATATTCATTGTAAGTATATCAAAAATTAAGTGATTGTGTTTTCCAAACAATCTTTTTTCCATTTGGCATAGGAAATTCACAGTACACACAAAACTTGAGGAATGGAGTTCAAACTGGTTTAAATATTTGACGGATTTTTTTCAAATCTGACGGAATTTCAAGCGCCATCTAGCGGATTAAATTTTTATATGTTGGCAACACTGATCATTGACAGTTGACAAGTCAAATGAAACAAGACGTCAACCTACAAAACTGTATTTACTAACTCAATTAAAGGCTATAGTTCAATCCAAATATGAAACGCATTTTAAGCATAACGAATAAAACAAAACTGCAACATGAATAAAACATGACATGTATGAAATGCAATAATACTTGATCCTTTATAATCTCTCTCTTATTTTTTTAATTGGTAACTATAATTAAATATTACATTAAAAAAGAAATTTGTATTTGAGTTACTCACACAATAGTAGAAGACAGAAATCATAAATTTGGTTATAAGTTATAAAGCAAAATTATTTAAAACAGCAATAGTGATTTGGTATCATCTCTGTTAGGTAAGTTATTATTGTTACATTTACTTTGGTAACTTCATATATAGAGAGAAACATTTTTAATTTTAATTTAAGCAATTGTTTAAATGTGTTCGAAATAAAGCATTAAGAAAGCACTTACCTTAAACAATCGAGTTTAATAAAGATCTTCGAAAAGAAATTCCGCCGAAATTAGTTCAATTTGTACATAACTGACTATAACGTCATAAAAATTACACTTTTGGCTTGATTGGCAATCGAAGGTATATCTCCTTCAAACAAAATTACTATTAATTAATTCAAATAACCCAATTAAGGCAGTGTGTGTTTTATTATCATCATTCTGGTCTTCATAGGACTTTCGTCCTATATATAATAAATTAACAGCTGAGGGGTCGATCAAGTTGGATTGCATCGACACACGCAACACGAAGGAAATAGGAACCAATCCATGAAGATGCCTTTGCAATCGTTGTCCGGATCGTAAGCCAGAAGTCTATACCATTTATACTTCTGTTCGCAACCGCAGTCTCCCTGGCAGCGACCGGTTCTAGCTTTGGTACAAACTTCCTGGTGAATCGCTTGCTCGAAATGGCGAGTGTTCACTATGGCCCTGACCTTTCCGGCTGAATTCGACGCCCAGAAAGGGGTGATTACCTCCACTTTGCTTTCGCAGGCGTCTATCCTGGAAACGTTCGGAGAAAATGCAGTTTAGATGTGAGGAATTTAAAATGATTAATGTTGAAAAATGGTTGTGGTTACACTGTTATAACAATGACGATCCACATATGACATTTAGAAAAGTCTATAGGAAAGGAGAAAATAAAATAAATGTCATTTCAACCTTTTTTTTAGGAAAAATGTTTATACTTCCTAATAGGCAAATTTAAATTTCCCGCCACTATTTTTAGTAACTTCAACGTAAAGGCATTGAAATAACTATCAATGAAGTACAAAAAAAAATAGGTAATTTTATGTTTCAACGTTGAAGTTACTAAGAATAATTGCGGGCAATTTGAATTTGGCTATGTGGGCTTTTGCCAAATTTGTAAGATAGAAAACTCTGATGTAGTTTCTTTTTTTTTTAAGAAACCCTCTTTGAACGAACACAAACAAGAATGATAATTTTTATAGGTGGTTTTGCAAGTCTAATTGACTTTGACATTTTTACAAAATTTTATTTTTTTTGTGTGTAAAAAATACCGGCTTTCCAATTCAAACTTCATTGTTTAATCGGAGTTTATTAAAGAATCAAAACAACATGAGGAAAATGAGTTTGTTTTACGTTTAAGTGAAAAATCATTGATTTTTAGAATCTGCAAATCAACCACAATTTTATTTTTGAGGATACTTGCCCAAATATTTTGTTAAAGAGAGAAATATTCATTTTACCCTTAAGATCTTAAGTGAGAATTGTCAATTCAATATATCTGCAATTAACTGACAGGAAATACCAATAAACTTCAGTCTCACAAATTCTTTAATCTTCAAAACACAATGCACATTTCATTAGCTATGCTAACATCTTCAGGTGTACATATTGTACGTATTGTCAAATACCAAATCTGTAATTCTTCAAATTTGTAATGAAATATTATTAAAATGCCCTGATTGTAAGGGATTTTATGCGAGATACAATTACCTTACCAAGTAAGAAGTTCTAGAAAGAGTGGCAAGATCACCCCACCAGTTAATTTTTGTAATAAAAGTGTATAGTCGTGAAAATTGGAGTAGTAAGTTTAGTTCAGTTTGGTTGAATTTCTGACAATAATCCCAGTAAACCAAATTCTAATTTCCCGCAATTGTATTTAGTAACTTCAACTTAAAGGTATACAAATATCTATTAATCTAATACAAAATCGTAGGTAGTTTCATGCTTTAATGTTGAAGTTACTAAAAATAATTGCGGGAAATTTGAATTTGGTTCAATGGGATGTTTGTATATTCTGTATTATTGTTTATATTGTTGTATTGATTGAGCAAAGATGTAAAGTATTTAAATTTAAACACGTATGAAACATGAGATATAAAAAAAGAATTTAAAATAAACATAGAATGGAAAAGTTTTAATGTTTCTTCTTTTTATCTAGACACTATATTAATTTTATTATTTAAATGGTTATATGTTACCATTAACTAATAAATCTGCTGTTTCACTATCTACTTTTAAGCAAACGCCTTCTTCCATGTAATTAATAATGATTTCCACTAAATCACCCGTTGTATAAGCACAAAAACTCTGCTAATAACCTCACAAATGTAAACATGCCCGCCACTTATCTACATCTAAAGGTAGGTAACTTGTTGTAAGAGTTTACGACTTTGTATCTGATGTCATTATATTCCCCTCTGTTACCATTTACTTGCAAAAATGTAAAGGTTAATCATAACCACTTCACTACATATGAAATCTCGCGAAAAATCCCTTTTTGATGCAGTTTTGTTTAACAGACACAAAAATTCAATCAGATTTTAGGTTAACTTTGATCTGTCAAACACTTATTAAGTTAGGAACACTTTGACAGCTTCTTAAAGAACGTAATTTCATACAGACTTTAAATTATTTCCTTCTGCTTGTTTGGAGTCTTTGTATTAGCCAATTATATTCTAATAATTTAGAATATAATTGGCTAAATAAAAGGGTTACGGCTATTTGCATCGATTATACTTAAGCTTAACTTAAGACTTAAGTAGACCCTAAACTATGAATTCGTTTTGCACCCCTGTTTAAGCACTAGTTAAGTGTTACTCAAAATAAGCCGAAGATTTGCCCGGCTTAAGGTCCAGTTAACCTCACTTTTGGTTTCAAATGACAAGTATTGCGGCAAGTGAAAGAAGACTTTTATTTGTCGTATTACGGTGTTTTCGTTATTGTTGTTGAGATATTTATTATTTGTACATTTTTGGAACAAAATGGCACGTAATATCTTAATAAATAACATAATGTTTGAAGATAATGAACTGTACGAGTTAAATATAAATAATATGTTAAACATATCTGTTATTTTCTGCCACGATTGTCTTTTCAACGCCACATTTGTGAATCTGTCTTTTTATTTTCTATAATGTCTTTAAATTTATGCAATATGTTAAAATTCTGATAAGGTATTTTTTTAGACAAAAGTTGTTGAAAGAATTCCCCCAATTTTCAGTTTAAGTAATAACCTATATACATACACGATATTCTAATTTTGGTAGTTTTTTGACAGGGAAAATATAATTGTTTCTGAAGAAGATCTTTTGAAGAATACGTTTTATATAGCTAATTTTTTATATTATGTTAAACCATTCTCTACTTTTTTCTAAAAATAATTTGACACTTCAGAAGATTGATTGCCTTTAAAGATTTGATAGAACAACTTTTGTTATGTCAATATTCCTATAAAATACTTTATTGTTTCACCTAATCTAAACAAAAACATCAAGTCAATATGAAAGGGAATATTATTACACAGTGGCCAGAAAAGGGTGGATCAAATCTACATCTTTTCAAACAAAGTTTCATAATCTTCAGAGCATACTTACATTTCCTCAATAACCCCACAAAAATTGATGCAAATACTCTTTTTTTCTCGACTACAATTACAATTCACATATTTCTCATTACCTATCTAAATAATGGATCACAAGACACTTTTTATTATCATTTCTAACTTAAAACGCAGCTAAACTATTTGACGTTACAAGCGCAAGTACAGCAAGACTTCGACATTAAACAATCCATAAAGATTCCCACACAATCGTTGGCCCACATCGTACGATAGAAGACGGACGAATTTGTATTGCTTGTTCGCATATACAGTCCCATCATCTATCTAGTCGTCTCCGAATTGCAAACCTCTTGGTGATCTTCTGTTCGAAGCCCGGCAAGTTAACTTATGGCCCTAAGATCTCCAGTCGAATTGTTGAGCCATAAAGGTGCGACGGTTCCAATTTGGTTTCGCAAACGTCAATCCTGGAAAGCAAACGTTTATTCTGTGGCCCTTGGAATTGATCAGATCAGAAGTCGCAGTTTTGAACACAGCAGTGTTTGTTAATGGAGTGTGAAGAAGAATTGCTTAATTATTAGCCAAGATGTCTGCGTGTGAAGATGTGTTTTTTTTTTTCGATTTTGTCGATCGCTAAAGTGTGCTTTGTTAAGAGTTGGCAAGTGTAAGAGAAGTGTGTAAAGTAATTGGTTGTAGATATTTGTTTGTAGTGTTTGCAAAAGTGAAAAAAGTTGTGTTGCGTGTTTGTGGTTGGCTTGTACTGACGAAAGTAAAATTTGTATTATGTTGTAGTGTTTTAAGTTTGCTAAAAAAAAAAAAAAAAAATATTTTGATAGGTTAGGAAAAAAAACATAGATATGCTACAAATATATATTTTGTATAATATTGACACTAAAAACACAATAATAAAACATTTATGTCTTTTAATTTTTATCAAATAAATTCTAGTGATTTATGATCGTTAGAAACTAATATTATATATAACATTGCACTTTTTCACACATAATTTAATTTTAAATTAAGATTTGTCACAATAACACGTTTAAACTTATTTGGGTTTGTGGCGAAATTTAATATTTAAGTAAGTTATAATGTCTTCGTTTTCACAGTCAATGAATTTGATATGTAATATATACAAAAGATTCTTAAGTTGAACTTACATAACTTCAAGCAACTAATTTAAAAATTCACAATTATTTTTAGGTAACTTCAACATAAAGTTATAAAACAACTATTAATGTTATACAAAATTGTCATAATTCATAATTAACGTTGAAGTTACCAAAAATTATTGTGGGAAATTTAAATTTAGTTGCTTGAGTACATATAATTCTGATGATTTATGAGAATATTCCTTCAATAGAATTATAATAAGAAGGCTGTTTAAACTGTTTTTTAGTTATAATAATAATATCTACAGGCTGTTCAGTAGAATTAAAATTAAAAATTGAAAATTTAAGTTTAGAAAATTACAGAAAAGTGATTCTAGGTTAAAAATCGATCCATTAAATATTACTAGGTTGAGAATATCTTGTCGGTATAATTTTTTAAATAAATAAATTTCTTTTTACATTGCAAATAAAACATACAATGTGATTCGTAAAAAAGCACAAAAAAAACAAACTGTATAAGTTGCGGTGAAATGATTCTAGATTAGAATTTGACCTGTCAATAATTTATTTAAATTCTGTGAGAATTCGTAGGAATACTTTCAATAAGTTTGGAATAAATCTTCGATATAAACTTTGTATTTCTATTTGAATTGTTCTACATCAAGTTACCGAAAATCTGTTTTTGTAATCTAGAATCTTATAGAAAAAAAAAAGATTCTAGTCTGCCAAACATTTATTATGTTTCAAACAGTTCGACAATTCGGTGAATTACATTCAGAAGTCCTTTCAATAAAAAAATATTTTGCAACGGATTTTTAAAACTAATTTTGATTTTTTTACGGATCAAATGATCTATAGAATGTGACGTAAGCCAAATCACCAAAAATCAAAATATGAAATTTAGGATATTTATAGGTAGGTCAAAATTAAACCATTATTAACCTCGAAATACTTTGACAGTTTCTGACAATCTATGAGAATATCCTTTCAATCTGATATTTTTTTTCTTACAACAAATTGTTTATACAAATTTGTGATTTAAATTTAGTTTAAATAATACACCAATGGTTTTGGCAAGAAAATCAAAATTTTTATATGTAGATCGTTCGGAAAAAAGTTCTAGGTTAGAATTCGACTTGTCAAACATTTATTGGGGTGAGAATACTTTGACAGACGCTTACCTACAATTTTTAGCCGAAGAATAATATCAGAAGGAATTAAAGAGAGATGGATTCTTCATTGAGCGGGCAAAGTGTTTTGTTATGAAATAATCTAAATTTCAAATTTAAAGAGAAAAATACCAGTTGTCAGTATTTCTAGTTTGACAGCTTATAAAACTATTATAATTTTGACAGTTGCCGAATAATTTCGAAACAAACCAGCGAACAGATAAGACAAGAGGCGTCACTTGACGGCACCTTTTATGTTTTGTCGCCGGAAATATGACTTCTAGCACCAGATGTCTCAGTCCAGTGAGATAAGCAGTTTCTCAAAAAAAGTATTTCCAAAAAAAAACGCCAAATTTTTTTATTTAATGGGATTTTGAGAAATTGAAGCAAATAATAAATTAGATGTTAGGTCCATTCAGATTTATTGCTATAATTATCTTAAAAGCGTTACATGTTTCGCCCCAATCTGGCCATCTTCATACTCTTTACAAGTTAAAAAATAGTTATAATCATTGAAAAGTTATAAATGTAGTGAAATTACAAGAAAAAATGTAAAACAAAGCAAGTTTTTCTTATATAGTTTTTATCATTGACAGTACATTGCTTTGTTTCGTGGTTGACGTTAGTAAAAAGTACATTTTTTTATCTTTTTCCAATAAAATAATACATGTAGGTATAATAACAGTCTATATAAATTCAGTAAGAATATTTTTTCTTGTAATTTAACTATATTATAGCTTTTATTATAACAATTTCAACATTTCAATGATTGCAACCCCTCTTTTGACTTGTACACAGTGCGAAGGTGACCAGATTTAGTTGAAACATGTAGAGTTTTTAAGATAATTCTAACAATAAATCGAAACGGCTTAAATATCGAATTGATTATCCATTTCAAGTAAGAACACATCAATATTTTGGCAGATCACAATTAACTTTGGCAGTTTTATGAAATAAACTTCATTGTATCGAATATGCATGTTTTCCTTGTCTGTTTTCCAATCTGATTTGTAGGATTTGGATTATAATTCCAGTAAAAGATTGATAGTTTTAATTTGTTTGACATTTCAAAGAAAAATCATTAATTTAATTTTCATCAATTTCATGGAATTACTTATGTAGTGAGAGATAAAAAAAAAACAACTGTTTTTAGGCTCTGTCCAAAAACATTTTGCATCACTCCAAAGCGACCTTTAGCGACATTTTTGTCAATTTAGACACGCTACATTCGACATGACAGATGTGTAATAAACTGTCATTAAACTGCTGTGCAACCTTACTAACATGATCTGGAGCCTGTTGCATAAAAGTACAATTACAATTTACAGGTGATATTTTTTTACAATCTGTCAAAATTTGACTTACAAGCGTTGCAAAAATATATATATATATTGCTGTGTTTCATAAGATAAAAGCCATCAACCATATTGAAATGTAATTATTATTTAATGTACGCACCTGTTTGTAAGTCCAGTATAATTTGGATTAATTCACACTAATAGTCATGGAAGTTGAATATAATTTATCGTCTGACAACTGTACGATAGCCTGGTATCCTAGGTATCTATTTTAATTGAATGGGGTAGTAACTCAATGTAATTCGTTGAAAGAAAAGGTATGAAAATCCTTGGTTACGTGAGGGTTGTTGATGAAAAGTCTTAAATTCTTTTTCTAATCAAGTGTAATGAATTAAACCATATTGCTGTTGCATATCTGGTATTGAAGGGGATAAATTTACAAATTTGGTGTTTACTATATCTGGGTACTTGTTCTACATGGGAGTGTGCATGTGTTTGCTGTTCCGAGTCTAATCATACATCCTCAATGTAACGAAGGAGGTGAATATACGAGCGCATCTGGATTGTCACTACAAGTAAATCACATTCGGAGGTACTCTGGCGTCTGTATGAACCGATAAACGAGGTATCTTGGTCAAAATTGATTTTAAATGTATTATATAAATGGAATGTACTAACTTCTAAAATATTTTGAGGTTATTATTGCGTATGAGATTAAAATTCTGAGCTTTTATAAGTTGTAAACGTGGGTTGGTGGTTTTCTATTCTCTTAGGTAGCGCGGGATATTTTAAAAGTTTTTTTTTTTTGAATTTAAGAATCAAATATTTACTGGATAAATGATAATACTTGTTTGAATATTCCAAATAACTATACTCACCTTGAGTAAGAGTTCTCATACTATTTATATTTATTTATTTTTCTTTTCCGTAAAAACATTAGCCGGGAAAATCACAATAATATATATGTGTCAGATTGTAAAAAAATATCACCAGTAAATTAAAATTGTACTTTTATGCAACAGGCCCCAGGTGTCCTCCTTTGCACTTATTAGTGATAAATAAGTATCAAATTACAAAGAACATAACAGAAAAAAACTCGTTCTCGGAAACGTCAAAATACTAAGGCATTTAAACATATGTGCTAATCTGTGCTGTCAAGTCTCTAACGCCAAAATTTCTTTTCTATTTTCAATGCAAAATTAAGACTTATTATATGGTACAATGAGCACCTTGCTCAAGTGCCCACCCTAACTTGAATGAATGAATGAAGACTTATTATAAGTTCAAAAAATAATGTGTATCATACAGCCAGAAACTCTTTTGCTTGCAAAACTGTAGTTTCTGGCCTAGTGATACAAATAAGTATTCCTGTAAAGTTAACTCATTATTTTGGCAGTCCCAAAATTGAAATTCGACTAATAGCATTCCGCCACAAACCATAAATTCACACACTCACACAAACCACGTCCTAAAAAAACGAGAAAATACTGTCGGATTTGAATGGCAAAATACACACAGCACTTTTTTTCATTTTACTTTAGCGTCGTACGTAAATAGGTAACATAAACACGGCCACACCAATCCACTTCCGTATTTGGTAACTTGTAAGAGATAAAACTCCAAAGATAGCCGCTAGGTGGCGACAGGATTGCATCTGCACACGCAACACGACGGAAAGAGGAACCAGTCCATGAAGATCCCTTTACAATCGTTATCCGGATCGTACGTCAACAGTCGATGCCACTTGTATTTCTGTTCGCAACCGCAGTCTCCTTGACAACGGTTGGTGGTGGATTTTTCGCAAGTCTCCTGATGGATGGCTTGCTCGAAATGCTTGGTATTGACCACGGCTAATCTTTTGCCGCCGAATTGAAAGCCCAATAGGGTGTGACGATTTGGGTCTTGCTCTCGCAAACGTCCGCTCTGGAAAAGACGGAGACATATGGAGATGTTAGAAACGATCTCTTGGTGTTCACCAAATCCATCACAATATAAGCTGGGAAGCAGGTGCAAGCGGTGCTTTTGAATTTTAGAAGCCGTAGGTGTTATTCTGCGTGCGATCTTGGTCCTGTGCGAAACGTGCTGGTAGGTAGGTACACTTTTATAATTGTTAGTGATATGCAGGATACAATAAAGATATTATCGTTATTATTAATATAAACATTTCATTTTTACCAAAACCTATTACACTTGGTGAAATATTTTATACGCATCAGATGCATTTGCAATTAAAAGACACTGCAGCACTGATAAAATTCACTTGAAATCTTCCAAGCAAGCCATGCTAAATTAAACGCGAAATGGATGCCGCATCAAATAGTTTCTGAAGCAATTGCTGCAAGAAGTCATATCATCTACATCTTTAAATATATAAAGCCACTTAAGAAATTCTTCTTTGCTTTGCAAGTCAATTATAGACGAAAATATATCTGAGGAAGCAACTCTCACAAGCTTAGACATTACCATACTCTCTAATTAGGATAAACCAAGTACGTAATAAAAGTTATGTATATTGCGTTATTTAAAGACTTTCGTTGCTATATCACCATTGGTTTCACCATGGTTTCGCTTTGTTGCTCACAAATTGTGGTAGTTAAATTTATGTAAATAATTCCAGAAACGCAGAAGTATTATTTAATAGTAAATGTGAAGGATTCATACGAATATAGGTTGACGTATGTACATTTTTTTCTGTGACGCAATACGTGACAGCAACAGAATGAGTTGAAAGTTTATTTACGTGGATAACATCGTTAGTCCTTTTTTGCATATCAGCGGTTCATGTTTTCAAGATTGGTATAGTGAACCCAAAATGAGAAATATGTACTCGCTCTCGTGATTGTAATGTCGACGTAGAATAGGGAAACTAAGTAGTAGTAAATAGAAATTACTGTAAAGACTTCTGTCAAAGTGACAGGAACACCCCTAAAGCTACTATAATAGACTCTTCCGACGATTTCAGCGCTCAAAACGGATATGACGACATATATACTTCTCATTTTGGATTCACTCTACGTTGCTGTAAAATCACCCAACTGGTCAGACCTTCGATTTGGATAAAATTTTGCAGGCATGTAAAGCAGTGAAAAATAATCGAGCCGTATTTTTTTTATATATATATATATAATCAGTAACCTTAATTACCCTAAGGGTGTAAAGGTAAATTCTATCCACAAACACTTTTATTTGTTATTATAAATAAACGCTGACCACTCTTTCTTGTTTTTTGCCATTCTTCTCGCTTCATTCCAGGATATTCCTCTTTTTCTCAAACTTTCTTCTACTGTACTATCCCATGTTTTTCTCGGCCTGCCTCTCTTTCGTTTGTATCTTGACCTTGCCAGCCATACTCTTTTCGTCAGTCTTTCCTCTTCCATACGTATCATGTGTCCAAACCATTTCAATTTCTGTCTCTCTATGCTTTGTAAAATCGGCTCTACTCCTAATTCTTCTTTTATCTTCTCATTCCTTATTCTATCACTTCGGGTGACCCCTTTAACCGCTCTTAAATACCTCATCTCCAACGCTTGTATTTTACTCTTAGTTTGATTATTCAAGATCCAACTCTCACAGCCGTACGTCAATATAGGTTTAAATATTGTGTTAAACACCGTTATTTTTGTTTTCTTTGAAATCTCCTTCTTCCTTATAAAAGCGTTGTTCATTGCGTAATATAATTTTATCCCACTTTCAATTCTGTTGTTAATTTCTGCTTCCTCTTTACCTTCTTGATGTATATTTATTCCCAGATATTTAAATATTTCTACTTGTTCTATAATCTTTCCATCTATATGAATTATTATTTTACCATCGTATTTCCCTATTGACATAACTTTGGTCTTCTCTGCATTTATCCTCATATTTCTCTTTTTTAAAGCTGTTTCCCAAATATTTAAATTTGCTTGCAGATCCTTTATATTCCCCGCGTACACCACCAAATCGTCGGCAAAGGCACTTTCCGCGATTTCCACTATCCTCATGTCTTTATACCCTATTTGTAATTTCTTCGTTTTCTTTTTAATTTCCTTCAAGATGTCATCAAGGACTATATTAAAGAGTGTAGGACTAAGTACTCCCCCTTGTCGCAATCCTTCCTTAGTTAAAAATTCTTCCGACTGCATTGCACCCACTCTGACATAATTTCTGGTTTTATGATATATACTAGCAATTGCGTTTTTTAGTTTGCTATTTATTTTTCTTTTATTAAGACTTTTCCATATCAGATCCCTTGGTATACAGTCAAAAGCCTTCTCTATATCTATAAAAGCCACATATATGTTATTATTACTTGTGTTTTTCTCTAGGAGTTGTTTCAATATGAATATATTATCTTGTACTCCTCGGCCCTTCCTGAAACCACACTGTGCCTCTTCAAGTTGTACTTCCGTTGTTACTTTTAATCTTTTCTCAAGAATCCTCTCGTATACCTTTAGCATAGTACTCAGTAGGGTAATTCCACGATAACTTTTACACTCTTTGTTGTCTCCTTTTTTATACAAGGGTAGCAGTATTCCCACTTCCCAGTCCTCTGGTATTTTTTGCTCCTTCCATATCTTATTATATAGTACCTTGATAACTTCCATTCCAGTTTGTCCAATATTTTTCAGCATTTCAGTTGTAATTCCATCATTTCCAGCTGCTTTTCCTCTTTTTAATATCTTTATCATTTCTAATAATTCTTCTGTCGTTATTTCATCGTCCTCTGCGGTCTCGTTGTTTTCTGTGTAAATCTCATTTTCCTCCTGTATATTTACTAAGTCTGTTATTTCCATGTTGAGTAAATCTTCAAAATATTCTTTCCATCGCTTCATTATGTTTTCTTCCTCTTTCAATATTCTTCCTTCCTTTGATTTTACATAGATACTTCTATTTTGCTTGCCTTTTCTTATGCTTTTTTAACACTCCATAAAATAATTTTTGATTTCCTTTACTATCTCTTTCCATAGCTTCCCCAAAATCTTGCCACGATTTTTGTTTTGCTGCGTTTACTAATTCTTTGACTTTTATTCTTTGCTCTTTATATCTCCCATATGTTTCGCTAGTTTTGTTACTCAAATATGTCTTCCATTTTTGTTTTTTAACTTTTATTTCTTCCTTTATTTCGTTCGTCCACCAATTTGTTTGTTTTTTATTCCTATTTATTCTACTGAATCCACAGGTTTCTTCTGCTACGGTTAGCAATATATCTTTGACAGTTTTCCAAAGTGTTTCTATTGACATACTGTTTATGTTATACTTAATTTTGTTCATTTCTCTCTCACATCTTTCCCTATATAGCTTAGCTGTTTCTTCTTCTCTAAGTTTGTATGTTCTAACCGCTTTCATTATACCAATTCTTTTATTTGTTTCCTTACTCTGAATTTTTTCTTTGTTAGTTATTTCTATTTTTGAAAGGACAAGATAATGATCTGAATATATCTCAAAACTTCTTCTAACTCTAGTATCTTTCACTTCTCTTCTAAATTCCTTGTTTACTATAATATAATCTATTATAGATCTTTCATTTCTATTTCGTATTTTTTTTAAATGCTGATATTCACTTGTAGGGTAGATACAGGCTCCTAAAGGGACACCTCTAAAACACATTTTTAACGATATTGTTGAAATTAGAAGAGATGTCGATCTGAATTAAAAAGAAAACCGTTAGGGATCCTTAGAATCAAGTCACGCGGCAGTTAGTGATGATGCGTTCTTCGCGCGTCATCAGTATAGAAAAGACGCTAGTGAGTGCCAGATCAATAACCTCGTATGCAGTCGTTATTGTTTATTGTGTTTCTCTTTCTGTGCGTGTTTGTTGATTTATGTTACAATGAATAGCATCCATAACATATTAAATAACGCATTTTCTTCGTATTCCCTAGAGGAAAAACTCGAAATAAAACAAGTAGGATGGGCGCCACCGGATTTAGACATTTCAGAAGCTCAAAATGTTTGTACGTCTGTTTCTAAAATACGGGCAAGAAAATTTGAATAGAAATATTTACTTAAAAAACCACGGTATTACGGATTTAGTACATATCTGGGAAAGAATTAAAATGCATGAGAAATCGAAGGTACACATAAATAATATTTTTAGTTTTCCTGTGCTTGGTAATCTAAATATTTTAACTCAATTAAACTCAGTCTATAGAAACGTAAAATTAGAACAATGAAAAGTTGATAAAAATCAATATGTATTAAACATTTTGCGATACACTAGAATTAGCCCTTAATTAAGTTTTTAATTCAACATTTATACAGGGTGATTCTCAATATATGCAACAAACTTTAAGCGCTGATTCCTGGGGTTATTTTGATCATAAGAGTTCATAAGAACATATGTCCAAAATCGCTTAGTTCTAAAGTTGTACAATGTCTAATAGTAAGTTAACATAATTAATGTTTTTATTATAAATTAACAAAATAATTAGTAAAATAAAATTAACTTATACCAACTGTCGAAAATGACCGCCCCTAACTGCAATACAAGCTTCTATCCTCCGTCGTATTGACTGGCGAGTCCGTTCTAAAATACCAGGGGTATTTCGAATTGTTTGAAAAGCTGCGATAATACGATTTCTCAGTTCATCGACATTTTCAATGGGAGTCGTATAAACTAGTGATTCTAGTCAGGATTTTGTGCGATTTTCCATTGACAAAAAGCCATTCTTTGCGGAAAATCTGCCGACAAAAGTGCCTGCATCCGTTGAATGTGATATAGATACAACAGTTGATCTTTCAATATTCTCCAAACTGTGGCCTGACTAATGTTTAAAGCAAACGCAATTTTTCTGGTACATGTAGTAGGATGTTCCTCAATTTCATTTAGTACCATTTCTTCAACTTGTGGAGTTCTCACTGTAGATGGGTGCCCGTTATTCAGTCAGTCCGTTTTTTTTAATTTCCCCGTTTCACTAAGACGTTGGTGAAGACGGGCAAATATTGAATGATGCGGGATGATACGGTTCGGGTATCGTTCTTCATAAAGACGTCTAGCAGCACGCGAATTTCCATTGGCAAGACCGTAAACGAAATGCACATCACACATCTCAGCATTCGTGTAATTCATTTTAGAAAACAGAAACTGGCAATAAACTGAATGAATACTCTGACAACTATTGACAAATATGGAAATGACAAATAAACAGTTCCCTCTCAACACAATAGTTTTGTAAGAACCAACTGTGATATATATTCGTGTTAGTCATAGTTCATAATTTATTATTAAACATTCAATAACTTTAAAACCAAACCGTTTTGGACATATACTCATATGAACTTTTATGATCAAAATAACCTAAGGAATCATCTCTTAAAGTTTGTCGCATATATTGAGAATCACCCTGTATGTCTTTGTGTATATTTCGCCGGCATGCACAAATGCTAATTCATAAAATAGAGAGAAATAAAAAAAATATATGGAAGGTATATATGTAGGTTTTTAATTCAGATCGATTCTCTTCTAATTTCAAAGATATCGTTGAAAATGTGTTTTAGGTTTGTAACTTTTAGGGATCTGTATCTCCCCTATAATAATTAAAAAAAAATACGGGTCGATTATTTTTTTACTACTCTACATGTCTGCAAAATTTTATCAAAATCGGAGGTCATCAATCAATTGGATGATTTTGCTTGTGAAAGTTTTATACAAGTGATCGTGCAGTATATTCACTATTATTAATTGAACACTCTATACACTATAACAATAAGTGAATTCTGAATCAATCCATAACAGTTTCTGAATTATTAAAAAAAAAGGAAGTGTGTTTGAATAAATTTTCCTTTGAATATTATTTTAATAAATTAACATTAAGTATATTAGATTCTCTGTATAATTATAAAATTTGAGATTTCACAGCGAAAATATGTCGCCTCTTTTCATTTCGTCAACACTGTATACAATAACTTCAACATAAATTTAAAACTAATTTAAAAAAAAATGCATTCGAAGCCGTAATTATATAAGTAAATAGGAGGTAATACATGTGAAAGCCACAACGCAAAAAAAAAAGAGAATAGCGGGGAAAAAAACATAAAATAACAGATGTAATAGGTACATATACAAAGCTGTCCAAAAATAATTGGACAAAATCCCACTGAAAGCTGACTCTGAGACTCACCTGCCGCTTTCGCTTCTATTCCGAAAGCTTTGCCTCGTATCCCTCGCCTTGCCCCCGAACATGCTTTCGCCAGCGGCGTCATACCCTGGATCCGGTCCTGGATCGGCGTGCAGGTCCGGCACTCCGGGTTTTATCGAGCGTTTCTGTTTCACGTTGGGAGGACCTGGCGATCCGTAGTCGGGGGGATTCATCGTGAACTCGCCGTACATTCGCTTCATTAGGGCTTTATTTTCGTCTATGAAAAGTTCTATTCGATCTCTGTAACAAGAGATTTTTTTTATTCAGAAAGGAAAAGAAAATAGGTATTGAAGCAACAATTGTTTTCTTTTTAAGGTTAAATACGCGCCTTTTTTATGACATTTAATGGAACAGCTTCTATACAGGGTTATTATTGTATAGCACTTTTTAAAATAAAGGGGTGAAAGATATGACAGATAAGCCTAATACAAAAAATTTACGGGTTCTATGTGCATGTTTGTAATTTTCCAATTTTAGGGCCCAAAATGTAGTTAAAGACGGCCCACATCTGTGTTTATCGTATGTATGCACATAAATCTGGAAAGAAATGAATTTCAATCATCTGTAAGTAAACATCGAAAAAATTAAATGCTAGGCATAGTGAATTCATTCAAAGCAGATGTTATTTATACAAGATTTAAACTGAGATAAGATGGAAGCACCAGAATGCAAACAAAGCAGTCAGGTGTTTTTTTTTATGATGTGCTTTTGCCATGAACTCGTGTATCACGTAAAATAGTAGTACATTTCAAAGGTTAAATTTATTTTAAAATAAACTTATTATGTTTGCAATAAAACTAATGTATGATTGTTAACTTTATGTACCGTGTTTCAAATCTATACGCTGCCATTGCAAACGCATGCATCCACTGCGAATAGCAAATGCACACTAAATGTAATCCCAACGTTCAAAGTGTAGCGACGACCGATGGTTCACCGGTATGCTAAATGAGTCAGGGCCGGACTCGAATAAAGAAAAATCATTTTCTCGGTACTCCGTGTACTTAGAACCGTAATTTTTTGTATATAGGCATTGCTCATGTATATCTTTTACCCCTTTATTTTGGAAAGTGCTATACAATAATAACCCTGTATATAGAGTTCCCAGTGAACCAAATTCAAATTTCCCGCAATTATTTTTAGTAACTTCAACATTAAAGCATGAAATTACCTACGATTTTGTATTAGATTAATAGTTATTTGAATACCTTTCAGTTGAAGTTACTAACTATAATTGCGGGAAATTTGAATTTGGTTTACTGGATTCAGATTCTAATTTTGGTAATTTCGCGTGGAAATTGTGGATTTTAAAGAGTGTGTTTTGACCTTTCAAAAAGTCGAATTTTTCGTATTTTAAATTATGTTTAATTTTCAAAACGTGGGTTTTATTACTAATTTAAAGTGTTTAAAAAAAGGCTAAACATATCCTAAATTGTTTAACATCTCAGCAGTTGTTCTGGTATCCCACTTCTAATTTAGTTGAATAAACAACTAACAAAATATAATTAATACTGATAAATATTATGAGTGCTTTGCCAGAAAATTGTGCTTATAAAAACCGTAATTGAGTAAATATAATCGCTTTTTAAATATAATAAATTGCATATGATGAAGTGAGAAAAACTTATAAACAAGAATTTTTATACTGGGAGACTTTAGAGGACTCGAACACTATTTCACGGATGGAATTATTAATTAATTAACTATAATTGAAATATTCTGCTAACATCTTGGACATGCCTCAAAATTTACGAATGTCAGTTCACTACATAGATTTGTACACTGAGAAAAGATTAAATGAAAAGTTTTACAACTTTTGGTTTTTATCATGTTCAACGATAAGAATACCTTTTCCCAGAAAAGTATTTATTTTAATTGAAAGTAACGTGCTGTTTTGCCGGAAGACTATTTTCCTCTTAAGTACATGCTTTTCGACGAAAAGTAACCGTAATTAAATGGAATGCACCTTAGTTTTGATTAATATTTTATAATGTCTTTATAGCTTCTGTTTAAGTAAGACAATACATATTATATTGTTATTATTATGTACAAATTTAACAACATATTTTAATTTCTTTTAAGTATTATTGAATTATAAACAGTATTTTAAATAAAAAAGCCGGACGTTTATTTGCGTGGACATGCATGTATACATTGATTTAAAACTTTTGCCTTTTAACGGAAAATGCAAGCACCTGTATTCAAGCTGAGAGCTTTTTTACACGGAAGTATTTTAGTTTTATTCATGTTCCCACGTGCATAAGTCTCAGATACACAAACAATAATGAACAAAAGTGAATATTTTTCGCACGAGGTTAAAGAAATTTTCAGAGCTAATTGGAATCTTTTCAGTTAATGCTGATTTACTTATAAGCCAAGAAACTTTACAGCAGTATATAATGTTTGAAGGTTTTAAAACTGTTATACACGGGGAAAACAATCTTGTTGTTTTCAACCATTTTTCATGCATTTGGTTACAGTTACTAAATTATTACTTGATTTAGGAATATTAAAAATATTCCCATATTCAATCAAACAAATAATTTGGTTAGTAGATTTATTTGAAACTAGCGCAGTATTTATGAATTTAACTAAATATTTACATGGAAGTAAAAATAAATATCGGGATTTTATTTTCGCTAAGCAGTTTTCTCCCCATATAGTACAGGAGATGGGCAGATATATTTATGTGTAGTAGGGAAATTGTCGTATAGATGGCGCATCTCCTATTTCATTCCAGTAACAGATAATATTTCGCACAAAATACACTGGAAACTGCGATCGTAACATACTAATCTGGTATATTTACTAGAACAACATCTGATAGGAGTCCTCGCCATTGAAAGGACGATTTGTTTAACGGCACATTAGAGTGCGCTAGGCTAGTCACTGCGAGCAACTAACTTCCCCAATACTACTAGGATTTACAACATTTTAACGGCAAATCCCACTCCTTAGTGCATGGGTTTTTAGAGATAATCCATTTTCATTTCGATTGAAAATGATCACGGCATTTTGTTGTGTTTACGCTTGAGTCTAAAATAAACAAATGTTATAAGAATCTGCATAGTTTCCAAGTTGAAAATAAAGAGGACTTGAATCAACAATCAATATCTTTCACTTAAAAAAATAAACTGTTTCAACGAAAAATATATTATTTCCGAAGAAATGCGTGAATTTAAAATTATATTCCTTTTCAAGGAAACCCCAAATCATGTTGGCCATATAGAAAACGCAAAAACTTTTGGTTTAATGCAATTCATTTTGAATGAAAAGGATATTTCTCTCAGTGTGGCAAAGACACCGTAAATATTTTGTTGACGATTAGGTATTACCACTAATTACTAAGTAGTAAAAGCCACCACTGGATACGTAAAAACTAACTTACAATGGATATGCGTTTCCTGCATTGGGGCAGTACAGTTGATAGTCTCTTTTGATGCAAGGGACACCTCTTATTAGATTCCCCCGAACTTCTATGCCTAGAGCCACTGATAGTGCAGTCCATAGTATCTGAAAATAAGAAGAACATCTGCAATAAATTAATATTATAATATAAATAATGGAGGAGTAAGTATTTTAATTTTATTTGTATGAAACAAGATAACATCAGCTATATAGCAAAACAATTTTAAGAACTGTCAAAAGTTATAAAATGCAAAAAAACAAATAAAAGGTTTTGCGTGAAAAAAAATATATTTATTTAAACTTTTGATCGTTTCAAATGCTGTTATAACTATAACGAAATATACTGTCTCGCCAATTTCTCATGTCCTTGAATCGAATCATACGATCTAGAAACACAATTCTTTTTCTAACTAGACGGAAAAAGAAAAATCCATCAATGTCAAATACGAAAGTGTCTTTTGCCATATATATGATTATATAGAAAGAACTAACAAAAGGAGTAAAGCTAAATATAGCAACGTTGGAACGTATTTATACCTGTGATTTTTTTTCCTTTCCTCATGTTCGATGACTTTTCTTTCATTTCTAATAGGTAAAGTCAATTTCAACACATTTCGTGACATTGTAATGCCGTTCTAATTGAGATAAATAAACTGACAGTCACGCGTGTCGATATAGTACAATATCATGTATTATTGTATAATATGTTATTTATACGTTGTACATAAGTACAATAATTGCCGCTTAATTTAATAGGTACTTATATGCGGTTTGTTAAGTATGTTATGTAACTGCATTAGAAGGGGTTCTATTGTGTTCAAAAGCACTTTCTCTTATGTAGTACGGTGGTGATTGTAAAATAAGGGCCCACATACAGAAATATTTATTACTATAGGCCAGTTCAAGTTTTGAAGGAATTATTATTCTTATTGTATTGGATACAAATCCAACGATGCCACATCTATTTAAGTACTTCATTTTTCGTATATTGTCGCTCTGAACAGTTCGAGGAATTTCATAGATGTTAATCCTGTGAATTTTGTTTGTATTTGTAGGTTATGTTCTATGAATATAAAAGTTAGTACAATAAAATTGATTGTGTTATTATTTATTCCACTACAAAATACACAGCCTAAGTAAATTGTTTTATTTCCTGCTTTTGCATTTATTTTCACGATAACGTACGACATTTGAAGCCCATCGCGAATTTTCCATTAAAGATGCTACTAAGGAATTGGGTTTAAGTTACGCGTCAGTTCAGAGAATTTTAAAAAAGCATAAGTATATCCTATTTAAGTACCGAACCTCACAAACATTACAACCAGGAGGTTGGCTTTCTGTGACTGGTTTATTAATTTTTGTGATGAAAATTTGTTTTTACTTACACTTATACAGTTTTACTTGGAACTATTCTCGTTAATTAATACCTGCAACTAAACACAGTTTCCTGAATGCAAGTTGTTACTGTAAATAGTGCTTTTATTAACGGCTACTACACAGCGTACCTGACAAATTTGTGGTAAGTAACGTATTACTTATGACTACTGGTACTGATCTAACTACAGCACATGCTTAGTAGAAGTAACAACAATGCTGATGGCTATTAAACTCATGTATTTTCTTAAATGGGTAACAACTTGCTACAACTATGATTATTCGAGTTTTGCTGCCACCCCATGATTGTTTTACTATTCCTGATTGGCTAATGCGGCGGAGTAATAAAATAGTCCTCGAGACTGCTACGCGCGCAAGCGCGGGCTAGCGTCAAGTAAGAGTTACGGACGTGGGAAAAGGTCGTCGAAAAAGAGTGGCCAAGGAGTACGGCCATTGTAGGCTAGTTGGAACGCAAATATATTAAAAATACCAGGTGGATTAACTCAAGGCCCCATCCGTATGAAGAATCCCAATTTCAAGATTGTAGTTTTAAACCAAGTGGTGGAACATTTGAATTCCCCATCATTGTGATGATATCTGCACCCGCTGGTGAAGTTAAAGTGTGGATGCCGTCGCTAGCTGAGTGACAGTCCAAGTGCCACCTGCAGTTAGGGATAACCCAAAGAAGTAGTCGTTTTCGAGGCGATCACCGGACATAATCGCCACGTACGCCGGCAGAGGATCAACTCGCCGAGACAACGCCCAGTACAAAGAACCAACAAAAACCGCAAGTTTACCGCCTAGGTATATTATTTCTTTATTTGTAATTAGTTGTAACTTCAAAGCCATATTTCTCTTTGTCCTTTGTTTAGATTTCAATAATTTCAATAACTAAATAACGTTTCAAGGGGGTCCCATTTACGTTATCTTTTATTATTGCTTTGTTCATTTTTTTCATTATTAAGGAATATATTTTATGAGTCATTACGTTGTAATTTGTTTAAAAAAAAACTGTTGTTAAAGTGAAACAAATATCTTTCATTCATATCAGGTAGTCACTAATTTATCCTATACAAAATAAAACTATTACTAATAATACTGCTTTTTATTTAAATTTATATTAAATATTCACTAAACTTCCTCGTTTCCTGCACTACCTATAGTTGAACAACAAATTTAAGGTAAGTATATTGCATATTTATACCAAACCATTACCTTCTATATATCAGGTATTTAGTGAACGTGCATTAATGATACTGTTTCCTTATCACAAGTAATCTAAATAGCTTGTATTAATTATGAAGGTGTGATAGCTGTTATAGAATAGTTCACTCACAGCAATACACCTACTACTTGACAAGGGCAAATCTTTGCTTACTGCAACTACATATATTCTTTGGCTTAACTACTTCAGTTTAATTATCATAAGTAACTTCATAAATTACCGGTATGAAGCAGACCGTAAGTAACTTAGATTGCTTCTTGTTAGTATCAGTGTTTAGGATCTCTTTTTTACTAGTGCTAAGTAATCTGTGCTTTTGTCCCCTATCTAGCTGAACTTTTTACTTACGATAATTGTATTTTTATTTATGATTATTAATTTTTTTTCTCAGTGCGCTTTAAGACAATCTTGTATGTTAAATTTTTGCATCATAAATTAAAATATCTTTAATTTTTTAACAATTTACAGAGTATTCAATTTAAAAAAAAATATATATGTCAAAATTTCTTAGAAATGCGTAATTCAATTGTTTTTTCATATATTGTCTATTAATCAGCGTTAAAACCCTAGTACTTTGCTAATTTAACCTACTTTCTAAATCAACAATAATAGAGATAGCAATGGCGCGCACTTAATTAGAATCAGCCTATATATAGTGACAAGAAAATCATTTATGATAAAATAGATTGGAATTTGAGCATTTTTTACAATTTATTTACAAGAAAATTATGTTGAGCCAAAACAGAAAAATTTTCAGTTAATAATAATATTTTATTGTAACAGCAAGCTATACACAACACAACCGGATTCTTATCTTGGAAATACCATATTATAATAATGTAAGCAGACCATTCAATACACGCATTTTAACAAGACAACTGTCACTTTATCATTATTGATGTTGCTACTATATAACACCGAATTTATAATTCGACCACTTACATATTAAAAAAAAAAATAGGTAATAAATAGGTACTGGAAACTATTAACGGATCTTTTAATCTCCATAGTTCTTAGAAAATAATTTATTGTTAGCTAAATATACATATTATTAAATCTGTTAAAATACCGGTTAATTGTCAATGAATTTACACTATAATCTAGCTATGCTCACATGCGTAGGTAGGCAATATGTTAATAGACTTATACGTGATTAATTACTCTAAATGTTAATTAAAGAGACAATTATATGTATCTAGTGTTACAATTCAAATAAGAAACGGGCGCTAAAGCTTTCAATGTAATGATCAGGTTCTATTAACTTGTAAATTTTAGCCATTGTAATTAATCAGTTGCGTATCGAATATTAATTCACTTTACGGTTTCTTTTATTAGATAGATACTTCTGCGAGAAATAACATTAGTTACAGATATGCACTGAAAGAAATATCCTTTTCATTTAAAAGGAATTGCATTAAACCAAAAGTTTTTGCGTTTCCTATATCTCGCGCCAAACATGATTTGGGTTTTGCCTGAAAAGAATATCATTTTAAATTCATGCATTTCTTCGGAAATAATACATTTTTCGTTGAAACAGTTTATTGTTTTAAGTAAAAGATATTGATAGTTGATTCAAGTCCTCTTTATTTTGAACTTGAAAACTATACAGATTGGCAGAAAACCGTAAGCATTTTGATTCAAGAGGTTTTCCTTTTCTTATAAACATTTATTCATTTTAGACTTAAGCGTAAACACAACAAAATGCCGTGATCATTTTTAATCGAAATGAAAATGAATTATCTTCAAAAACCCATGCACTAAGGAGGGATTTGCCGTTAGAATGTTGTAAATCCTAGTAATATTGGGAGTTGGTCGCAGTGAACACCACCCTAGCACTCTAGTGTGCCGTTAAAGAAATCGTTCTTTCAATGGTGATGACACCTATCAGATCTTGTTCTAGTAAATATACCAGATTAATATGTTACGATCGTAATTTCCAGCCTATTTTGTGCGAAATATTATCTGTTACTGAAATGAAATAGGAGATGCGCCATCTATACGACAATTTCTCTACTACACATAAGTATATCTGCTAAAACGCGATATTTATTTTTACTTCCATATAAATATTTAGTTAGATTAATAAATACTGCGCTAGCTTCAAATAAATCTACTAACCAAATTATTTGTTTGATTGAATATGGGAATATTTTTAATATTCCTAAATCAAGTAATAATTTAGTAACTGTAACCAAAACGCATCAAAAATGGTTGAAAACACTATGATCGTTTTTCCCGTGTATAACAGTTTTAAAACCTTCAAAACAATATATACTGCTGTACGCTTCTTGGCTTATAAGTAAATCAGCATTAATAATTGAAAAGATTCCAATTATCTCTGAAATTTCTTTAACCTCGCGCGAAAAATATTCACTTTTGTTCATTATAGTTTGTGTATCTGAGACTTATGCACGTGGAAACATGAATAAAACTAAAATACTTCCGCGTAAAAAAGCACTCAGCTTGAATACAGGTGCTTGCATTTTGCGTTAAAGGGCAAAAGTTTTTAAAAGACTTTATAAAATATTAATCAAAACTAAGGTGCATTCCATTTAATTACGGTTACTTTTCGTCGAAAAGCATGTACTTAAGGGGAGGTTTACATATATATATCGGAAAAGTCCAAAAACTTTGAGCTTTTTTTTCAGACAAAGGAAAAGACATACGAAATACGGCTTTTTGTTAATAAATATATTAAAACTTGAACATTAAAAAAATATATTTTTTTTTATAACAAGACCACTATAATGTTCGCTATTTGTATCTAGGTAGCAGTGTGCACAGAAAACACGGTCAAACTGCCTAAACTCTAGCATACGCAAAAGTGATCCGAAATTGAAAATAAAAAGAAGAGTTAGAAATATATTAAATTTGTTGGAGGTTATACCTAAATTTAACCCAATAAGTCGAAAGCAAACAATGTGGCAGGTACCTGGACTTTAATTTGATTAGTTTCTATTTCTTTTTTTGTGTGTATGACTGGATATAAAAATGTAGAATATTGCAATTTTTAGTATAATATAGGTATAACCTCCAATAAAAACTGTTTACATTAAGAAAACAAAAGAATTAAGTTGATATATTGAACACTTGAAGAACTAGCACTTACGCAAATTTGAAAAATCATGTTTCGAGAAAAACACGTTCAAAGTTTCGCAGCTAAAATTTTTACAAATAGTGCAACATATACTTAGTCAGCTATTCCAGCACTACATATTAATCCTTCTTCTTCTTCATACTTCTGCATTTACAAAATTTGTTGCTTCCCTTTAGACAGCACAGCGAGTTTTGCAGCGCTGGACACTCTGCTCTGCCCGTTGTATGCGCTGACGATCAGAATTGACGAAAACTTTTGGAGCTAGTTTTACACACATGAATTAAACGAGTCGTTTCAGTTTTGACAATTTTTTCCAATGCTTCTTTGCAATAAATCACTGTAGAAAAAACTTCATAAAATGGCTAATTTTTAAATTAGGCTAGTAGCATCTTGATTCTTTTTTGCAAAAAAGGGACACGTTTGAATGAAGCAAGCTCAACCTTAGCTTCTGCAATGCGCTACTTACACAGGCTGTCTACACCTTTTGGGCAATAAATGTATCGTGGATCCGCGTCGGTTGAATATTTATAATGAAATGTAGCTCAAATAGCTACCTTAATTTTTTATGCAGAATCTGGATGTTGTCTAATTGCCAGTCCATAGTACACTACTGTTAAATTGTCAATAACTTTGTCAGTCAGTTTACCAGCGCCCTTTCCTCAAAGTTCGTTCATTCTTTTTTGTACATCTTCAACGCATTCTTGGACAGTAACATCTTCGTACGGCTAAAAATCACAAATTGCTTAAAAAGTTGTCTTGTCTCAGTCGCCTATCCGAAATCGTGCGAAAATTTCTTTTATGGCATCGCATCGACTTCCATTTTGCCTGTGCTACTCTGAAGATCCGTAGTTCGGTTACCTTTGCCATCATATTCCGCCGTACCTTGCTCTAGTTTCCAATTGGCGCAGTTTTGACTTGCTCATAGCAAGCAATATGTATAGCTTTCTTCCTGTACTTTCCAATTAAAGTAGCTCTATCAAATAACGATGAAAAACCAAGTCTTTTTCATGAGCCGTGTCCAGATACTGTATAGACGTTGTGGCTCAGTTCCTACTTTAATAGGATAATACTTTCTTTTGAACTAATTCAAAAACGGCTTTCGACGCAATAAGAAAATTATCGACCAAACCATAGTAAATAGAGCTACTGGAGAAATACTCGAACACTTTTTCAAATAAATTGGGCATCTTAATTAAAGGTTATCTATATTTTTTCCAACTTTACACCAAACACTGAATCAGAAAAAGTAATCGCAGAAATATACAATGCGACAAATACAGCCGCGACCATAAATGGTGAACCCTTTAGTAATTCTAGGAAATACGGTTCCATGAAACTGTATTTATTTGTTACCTTTAATGGCTTTTTCTAAGAAATTTAGTGTAAGTAAGTGCATTTGCAATAAATTGATACATTTTATGGCAGTTTTCTAAAGCGTGGGAAAGTGTGTTTTAAGTAAAAGAAATATTGTTAGATTAGTTTCTTCAAATGTGCGTTTTATTTCGGATCTAATTGTTTCGTATTATTGTAATATAAACAGCTACTCTGTCGTTTATTTGTAACTCCGACTGTAGTGACATTTATAATCATTAAAGACAACTATACATATACTAACAAACAATAAGTATGGTATTTCGACCCGAGTAGCCTCGAGTCGAATATGGTATTGCATCTAATATGCTCCATTTGTGTTCGGTACACCCGCTCTTTTAATAAGCCGTAGCGGCTTAAACAATGCGAATATTACGAAACCGCTTTAACCATGTATTTTAGATATTTGGAGCTTTCAAAAAATGCAAAAAACCAAAAAATCGATTTTTCCAGTCAAATATATGTAAACCTCCCCTTAAGAAGAAAATAGTCTTCCGACAAAACAGCACGCTACTTTCAATTAAAATAAACACTTTTCTGAGAAAAGGTATTCTTTTCGTTGAACATGATAAAAACCAAAAATTATAAAACTTTTCATTTAATGCAATCTCTTTTCTCAGTATAGTGTACATAACTATAGTTTTATTAGACAACTTTTGCAAGATTTATGCTCTCGCATTCCTAATTGTATTAAATATTAGGTTCGGCCCAAACACACAACTTTTTGAAATATAATTTTGCCAGAAATCCTCTACATTGTAAAACTACAGTATACAGAAGGCTTCGCTGAACAGTAACAGAAATTGTAAGATTCAGTTCCAATCGGCCACTCTGTATAGTAGACCATATATCTTGTTATGTATTCTGTTAGGTACTGCTGTAGTATGGCACCCCGGGTTTCGGAAATTTAAATGCGTAATTTTATTTATTCCAAATCAGCCTTGTCAAAACAATGATAGAGTTTCCACAATTCTTATAGTTGTTTATTTTGCTAAGAATTTTGATTTAATTGTTAGTATCATTTTATTTGTTCAGTTGTGTATAGTTAATTTCATTTATTTGTACATTTTGCGTACTCCTGTATATAGTTTATATGCTAGTTTTTTCTTTGCGATGCGTTGCGCCGTCATCGTATATATGCGAATGTTACCCTTGAGGCCCAGGAGTTACCAGATAGACGAGCGCGTGTATGGTCTTGTTTTGTTGTTTTTGGTTACCGTTTCTGGTAATTCTGTTTCATTTTAAGATGTAGTTCGTTGCTTTGAATTTTAAAAATCGTCCATCTAGTAATTCATTTGTTAATTAGTGTTAGATCGTTGTGCACATACATGTAAGGCTTTTTAATAATATTCGTTTTAGAAGTAAGCTTGTTTGCTTTAGCTTGTTTCTCCACGTTGACTGAATTAATTTGTAGTTTGCTTTGAATTTTTGAAACCACGTGGATTTTTTAATTTAATTTAATAATTTAATGATTGTAAATATCATCTTAAATAGTTCTTTTATTTTTGAATCTGCTATTTCAATTTTTGGAGATAAAGAAAGTCAATTTTGCAAACGCCCACTATTAATTTTTAAAAAAATTACTCTGAGATTTAAGAATCTCTGGCGCCCTTTTAAATTCATTTTTGCTGAGCTAGCTAAATTAATTTTGTCATTTTTAATTTCTTTAAACTTGTATGCTTGGACAATCAGTTCACAGCAATTTATCTGTGGAATGTGCCTATGTTATGGTTATGCCGAGGGTTTGACGATAACGTAAACAAGGGGAGAGTGTCGAAGTGGCCGAAGAAATGTATATGTAAAAAAATAAAGGTGTTTTAAGAAAGAGTATTGAATTTTCTTACAAAATGTAATAAGAATTATAATTAGGCTGAATTTTGGCCATCTAGTTTTTCTTTTGCTCTTTACCCATCGTCAAATCGCATGCATTCACTTGGTATAAATACCCATACACACATTGTCTGCACAACAAGCGACACTTAGCTCCAATGAAAGTCAATGCTCCGTCGTTTTCGAACCTTGACACACCCGGTAAACCCCGGCGTGTGTGTCGAATTCCGGGTGATATAGGTTTCCGGTGCACCTACACGCACACGAGTCAAGTCGTCAACAATTTCGCAATGCGAACTGAACAGAGCGATCTGTAAAATATCCGCGTATTGAAACAGAACGTTACATTCTACATAATTTCTAGATAACTTGCTTCATAGATTAGATATTTCCATACATGCATACAGTAGGTACAGTTTTATAACTGTAAGATCCCGGATGATTTCAACTTTCAGCAAAAACAATGGTAAATTACTGATGTTATATAGGAACTTATTATTTATTATTAAGTAGATAAACCAGAACTCGATCATTGGAAATTCCAGTTTCCAACATAAATAATTATTATTGTAATGCAGGTATTTTAGTACTTGAATACTGACTGACTGTGTGGTATCTTATTGTGTACGTTGAAATATTATGTCATCCTTAGTAAATTTAATTTATTTATGTTGCTTGTATACGCGGTAGGTATTTAAATGCAAATTGTGTGAGAATTACGAGGAGTGATGAAGTTGTAAATATTTTCAATTAAGTAGCATTTACAATGCAACTAACGTTTGTAATAATAGAGACCGGATTATATGCAAAGTGCATATATTTTATTTTTTGCATATATTTAATTATAGTCTATAGTAGACGTATTACACTAATTGAAGTTAATTAGCGCTAATTAGTGATTGTATATTTAGGCATTTCTATGCATATTATCACAAAGGTTGCATATATTGCATATTTAAGCTTTTTCTTATCCTTTCTAATAGTAAAAATTCCTAGTAATTCCTAATGTAGATCGACAACCGACAATTCTCAGAACGATAAATCTTTTACATTGGTTTCTCTAATACTTTTTTTCCAAGAACTGCACGTGTTTAATTTCGCCTAGCAAAAGGGATGTGGTAAATACGTTTTATTATTATTATTAATTCCCAAATAAGCTATTCATTCATTGAATATCTTTGAGCGAAACAGCATGTAATTATGTTACGTTTTTAAATACTGTGCGTACATACAATGAATATAGCGAACAAAATTTCTTTATCGATTAAGCCATATCCTGAACTGGTAAAAGATGGCGGCAAAATATTTTGTCGAGTCTGCAGTAAACTGGTAAGTTTAATTTTACTAAAAGCTTTACAATTGTTTTTAAATTCTTTAACTTTTGATATAAAATGACAATTGTTGTTGTAGGTGTCTTCTGAGAGAAAATACCTGATTGATCAACACGCTAAAACTCCATCACATACTGGAAAATGTGAAAAACTAATGCGATCCGCATGTGTGGAGCAATCTATACGTCAATGTGTAGCATCAACTTCACGAAACTCAGAACAAGAAGAATATAATACGGATCTGTGTAACGCATTAATTTCGTCCATTAACATACCACTAGCAAGATTAAACAATGTTAATTTGAAATCATTTCTGCAAAAATATTGCAAACATAATATACCTGACGGAAGTACCTTTGAAAAAATTATGTCACGTCTTGTTACCAGCAAACAATAGCAGAAATTCAACAATTGGTAGTGAATAATTTTATTTATATCATGGTAGATGAAAGTACGGATAAGTGTGGCCGTTATATTGCCCATTTGTTAATAGGAATTCTTCATGAAGATATTGTAGATAAATCATATTGAATTTATTGTAAAGAACTTCAAAAAACAAATAATGTGACAATTGCCCAATTCGTTCAGGAAGGTTTATCAAATTTCTTTTTACCAGGAAGTATACTTTGTGAAAAAATTTTGCTAATGTTGTCCGACGCTGCACCATACATGATAAAAGCCGCGCAAAAATTAAAAAAAAATTATAGTAACATTATTCATACCACTTGCTTAGCTCATGGGTTCAATCGTGTAGCCGAAGACATTAGGAATCAATTCCCTTTGATTAATAATTTAATTAGCAATGTCAAAAAAGTATTTTTAAAAGCACCTTTACGAATCCAATTTTATAAGGAGCGACTTTCCTGTGTTAAATTGCCTCCTGAACCGATTATTACGAGATGGGGTACATGGTTAGAGGCTGCAATTTTTTTCGCCGATAATTTTAAAAGAATAAAAAATGTAATTCTTGAAATCACTGCTGACTGCATTGCTCTAGAAAACTGTAAAAAGATAGTAACATCAACAGAATTGCCACAAAACCTTTTGTATATTATAAGTCAAATTATAGCTTTGTTTCAAGTTCCATTCGTAAACTAGAAACGCAAGGGATGTCGCTCTCGGAATCAGTTGAAATAGTAGACGAATTTGATATGCTATGCGTAAGAAGGTTAAGGGTACAATAGGTAATTCTATACACGATAAATTTAAAAAAGTGATAAATAAAAATGCGGGGTAATATTTGAAATTGAAGAAAGTTAAGAAAATTTTGGAAGGTGAAACAGTAAACGATTTCGATTTTAATTTTAGTTTAGAATGTATTGCAAAGTATTAAAAAATGCACCAATTATATCTGTGGATGTTGAAAGAAGCTTTTCTATTTCGAAACATATGTATTCTGATAGAAGACAAAACTTTCTTTTACACACAATTTTGAAAAACATTTAATTATAAATTGTTTTAGAAATATGTTGTGAAAAAATTTTGTGCATAAAGTTAATGTTTAAATTTCTGGTCTTATTTATTTTACGTAAAAATTTTGCATATTGTCGCAATGTTTTTGCATATATGCCCCAGGTTTATACATATTTTCTCAAAATTCGATGCATATATATGCTCATATATTCCAGTTTTTCTTTGCAAATAATCCAGTCTCTACTTATTATACTATCTTTTTTTGATTTGATGCAGTGTTTTAGAGATATTCCGTTGTCTCAAGATAAAAAACTCACCTAGTATACATAAACATCAATGTAATAATAAAAAAGATCTCACAGAATGATTCATATCAGCATTTCCTGCAAATATAAACAATTTAACGCATTCCATATGTAAAGGAAAAACATATAGGAAACACATAATTGCCATAGAAATTACAATAAGGATATACACAGTCATTTATGACGTAGGTAGTTAAGTATATGAAGAATTCCACATTGAATACATTTTATACTGTACGTATAAAATTCCCATTTCCGCTTTGTTAAATTTAATCACGAACAGACAAAAAAAAATACCCTCACGAATGTATCAACAATTTTTAACAAGCTTCTATTATATCGCGCAATAAAAAGAAAACAAGTGATTGTACAAAAATTACTATATAATACCTCTACCAACAAGAAATTGGAAATACGTTAAGGAGATCGACAAGCAACATCAGAAAAGATGACTCACTTAATATATTGCTTCACCTACATTCACTATTCACGCGAGTAGTTGTGATTATATGCCATGTAATCCTCTCGCCTTGTAAAGATTAAAAGTTAGCGGAACTTCATAAAAAAAAATAGCGGGAGCAACGTACAATGATCTAATAGATCATTAAATACATACCAAAGAAATAATGGGACCAGTTATAAGTATAGACATCGGTAGGTAATTATGTTTTATTCTCGAATAAACTGGCCATGTTATAAATTTTTTAACTAATATTTTTCGCGCGAGGTTAAAGAAATTTCAGAGATAATTGGAATCTTTTCAGTTAATGCTGATTTACTTATAAGCCAAGGAACTTTACAGTAGTATATAGTGTTTGAAGGTTTTGAAACTGTTATATACGGGAAAAACGATCTTGCTGGTTTCAACCATTTTTCATGCATTTGGTTACAGTTACTAAATTATTACTTTATTTAGGAATATTAAAAATATTCCTGTATTCAATCAAACAAATAATTTGGGTTAGTAGATTTATTTGAAGCTAGCGCAGTATATATTAATTTAACTAAATATTTACATGGAAGTAAAAATAAATATCGCATTTTATTTTCGTATAGCAGTTTTCTCCCCATATAGTACAGCAGCTGAGCAGATATACTTATGTATAGTAGAGAAATTGTCGCATAGATGCCGCATCTCCTATTCCATTCCAGTAACAGATAATATTTCGCACAAAACAGGCTGGAAACTACGATCGTAACATACTAATCTGGTATATTTACTAGAACAACATCTGATAGGAGTCCTCGCCATTGAAAGGACGATTTCTTTAACGGCTCATTAGAGTGCGCTAGGCTGGTCACTGCGAGAAACTAACTTCCCCAATACAACTAGGATTTACAATATTTTAGCGGCAAATCCCACTCCTTAGTGTATGGGTTTTTAGAGATAATTCATTTTCATTTCGATTGAAAATGATCACGGCATTTTGTTGTGTTTATACGCTTGAGTCTAAAATAAACAAATGTTATAAGAATCTGCATAGTTTCTAAGTTGAATATAAAGAGGACTTGAATAAACTATCAATATCTTTTCACTTAAAAGAATAAACTGTTTCAACGAAAAATATATTATTTCCGAAGAAATGCGTGAATTTAAAATTATAATCGTTTTCAAGGAAACACTAAATCATGTTGGCCATATAGAAAACGCAAAAAACTTTTGGTTTAATGCAATTCCTTTTAAATGAAAAGGAGATTTCTCTCAGTGTATCTTATATGCTTCATTTTTTTAGCAATCCGAAAAATTTAACGAGGTAAAGTCTGGTGGTAAATAATACTGCTTTTTATTTAAATTTATATTAAATATCCATCACTAAACTTCCTCGTTTCCTGCCCTACCTATAGTTGAACCACAAATTTAAGGTAAATATATTGTATATTTATAGCAAACCATTACCTTCTATGTATCAGGTATTTAGTGAATGTGCATTAATGATACTGTTTCCTTATCACAAGTAATCTAAATAGCTTGTATTAATTATGAAGGTGTGATAGCTGTTATAGAATAGTTCACTCACAGCAATACACCTACTACTGACAAGGGCAAATCTTTGCTTACTACAACTACATATATTCTTTGACTTAACTACTTCAGTTTAATTATCATAAGTAACTTCATAAGTTACCGGTATGAAGCAGACCGTAAGTAACTTAGATTGCTTCTTGTTAGTATCAGTGTTTAGGATCTCTTTTTTATTAGTGCTAAGTAATCTGTGCTTTTGCCCCCTAATATCCAGCTGAACTTTTTACTTACGATAATTGTATTTTTATTTATGATTATTAAATTTTTTCTCAGTGAATCATCAACATGTCGAATGCTTCTGCATTGAGAATGCCATATTACAATAATAATTCCTATTACTTGAGCAACAAAAAATAACAAAAGAACGCGTAACAATAAAGCAAACAACAACAAAGAACCACTAATAATGAAAATTCGACTATAATAGGGAGACTAGCAAAGACAAGTTTGACACTTCTGGATCTGAAACTGACATGACAACACTATTGCTTTGATAACTGTGAAACTTTCACAGCCCACTGCAAAAAAAGTACTAAAACCGGTATGAAGCAGACCGTAAGTAACTTAGATTGCTTGTTGTTAGTATCAGTGTTTAGGATCTCTTTTTTACTAGTGCTAAGTAATCTGTGTTTTTGTCCCCTATTCAGCTGGACTTTTTACTTACGATAATTGTATTTTTATTTATGATTATTAAATTTTTTTCTCAGTGTAGGAATATTGCCATTCGTCATTAAGAAATTGTGCACTTCGGAAATATGCTTCAACAATAAAAATATTTTCTTGCAATGTGTCCATTATTTAGTAGTATTAAGTTAAAAAACTGTCAGGAAAAATTATATTGCTACTCACAAAATGACAAATGTCAAAAGAAGTGATTACATTATTAGGGCAATAAGATAATAATATACAAAACACAATGAATGTTCTGCCTTTCAAAAAGAAAGGTCCCAGCACTAACTGAATAAAGGTTGATTGGTCATTTCATTATGCCACTAATTAATTTACTAATTTTAGTTTGTCCTCACCAAACACATATAAATTCAATGGCAATTCTTCATACCATATTCTATAAGGTGATGTCTATTTAAAAGAAAAAATACATAAGTTGTACCTACATGGAAGAAGTACTTCGTACTTTTAGAGTGACCTAAAGAATTTACTACACCTTTTAGCAGTTGATTGATTTACACTGACATTTAAAAAGAGTATTGATTTTAATTCTAACAAAACAACGTGCTAAATATAAAACCCATTTTGTACACATTTACAGATATAATGAGAACTATTTTTAGATTACCTTGGTGTGTAAAAAAAATTATATATATACATACTAGAAAAACTGGTCTTAATCTTAAACTTTTTCCCAATAACATTTAGTATTGAAAGGTGTTCTTATAATTCAGTTTGAACCTATATTCAATTTCTTTTTAGATGTGTTATACGCCACCCTGTATCCGTAGTCATACTGACTTACACTTAAATGCTTCAAAAACAGGTATTTTTCACACATTCAAAAAAAAAGGTAAAATTGCATTTGACACAACTGCAAACTAGCCAAACTTGTGAGAATTGATTTAAAAAAAAATGACCTTGAGTGTATAAATTTTTTTCTAAAGAAACAGTTCGATGATGCATACATCTCATAATATGCAGAATCCGAAGAATCGCTCAGCGATTGAGTCACCATCTATCGAACAAATATGACGTAAATGATTGAAATATCTTTTATGTAATCTTCCAGTAAACCCCTAATCAAGGGAAAACTTACCAAATTTTTTATGTTCCTCCTGGACAGGCCGATTTTCTTACAAATATCCAACATGCTAACAGAAGAACTGCGTCATATCATATGTTTTTCGTGGCACAATCTCTGTGTTCGTGTGCGGAATTAGAACACTTGTTGTCACTTTCACAAAAATTCTGCTATAGACGCACAAACTCTCCCCCTGTTTAGGATGCGGTAAATGTGAACGAGGTAACCAAAAACAAAGCGACGACCTAACCTCAAACCTTCCTTGCGGATAACTGACGAACGCCAAGCATGGCAAGGCCGATTTCTAGATGCTAATTGCCATTAAAAGCCGAAGATCCGCCCAGCGCAGTTATAATCGACTAAAAACCGATGACACCTTAGTCGAATGACGTAATATCTAAGCTATAGGTGAGTTTGTGGCGCGAAGTCGCCTAAAATTTCCCCACTTTTTTGTTTGTTGGCGATTTAAGGTCGTGATGTATGGTATTAACACTCTAATATAAACAGAATCGATGCAGATAAAACAAGAGTTATGATAGTTTTTTTTTGTCTTATTGTTAATTTTCTTTTTTGCGAACATAAAGAAATAAAAGCTGAAATAATTGTTTTTTTTTTTTTTTGTTTCCTTTCGTTTGTATCTAAATATATGAACTGAACAACTGTCCTATTGAAAAATATAATTTTGATGAGGATAAAGTTGCTCTACAGGGCGCAGCATCACGTTTTCCAAAATCTTAGGGTTGCGTTACAGAAAAATTGGGAATTTTTGTTTATAACCCATTTGGAAAATAAGTAGTTTAGAGTTTCGAGGAAAAATTATTTGATTTGTGGTAGTGATGTAAAAAACTGCTTCTTTACGTTAGCAGCTACGACCTCCTTCTGCTACTTTTGGTTAGCAGTTTAAAAAAGCTGCTACTTTTTGTAGTAGTTTTCCTTAAATAGCGGTATACGTAAATGTTAGTACACAGTCCAGTATTGGGCAAGATAGGAGAAGTGAATAAATTTCTACAGCGACTAGATACACTCGTGTTTATTCGCGTCATGTCAACTAGTGTTGTAAATATAACTAACAGCTTCTTGCGGGTTTCGCCGTGTGTCAAAACTTTCGCTCGACGTTTCGCTGTTCATACTAACAGCTTCTTCAGGATAACTGAACTGATTCTCCATGGTCCGACATTCTTCTTATATACGCCCCTGGTGCATCCAACCGTGAAGTTTCCGCTCCATTGACCGTGACGGTTCGTAGTAGGCTCTTCCACGTGTTGCTAAAGTGGTATCCTTCTTCTCTGTTAACGGTTTTATTCTTCTCTATTTCTATGGCTTCCCTGATGAGTCTTTTTCCGTAGTTCTTGGTGGTAGTTATTACTTTTACATTCTTGAAATCCATTTTGTGTCCGGTGTCGTGCATGTGTTCTGCCACCGCTGATTGCTCGGCTCCTTCTTAATCTTCGCGTCCCTCTCATGTTCTTTTATTCTTAATGTCGATGGCTCTTCCTGTTTGTCCGACGTAGCACTGTCCGCATTGGCATGTTATCTTGTAGATACCTTCTGTGCGCCCCTTGGGTATCTTATCTTTTGCGGTCGGTAGATACTGCTGGATCGACGTTGCAGTCCCGAAGCGTACTTGTACGTTACGTTTTTCTTCAAAATTCGGCCTACTTTTTCGGTGACCCTGCTATGTAAGGTAAACATGCCATCCCTCTTCGTGGTTCTGTAGTTGTCTTCAGTGTCGTCTTCTTCTTAGTGGCTCTCCTTATGTCGATGTCAGTGTAACCATTCTTCTTTAGTGCTTTCTCCAAATGTATCTTTTCACTGATAAGATGTTGTTCGTCACTGATGGTTTCGGCTCTGGATAGCAATGTTTGTATTAATGTCTTCTTCTGCATCGGATGATGGTGAGATCTTGCATGCAGATTATCTATCGGTGTGCGTCTTCTTTCTAATACTGCGTGCTGTAGCATTCCCTCTTTTGTTTCTTAACCATAAACATCCAGGAAAGGGAGATTTCCATTTTGTTCTTTCTCCATGGTAAACTTGATGGCTGGGTGCTGTGAGTTTATGTGTTCCAAGAACTGTTGTAGTTTTTTCTTCTCCGTGTTGCCATATTACAAAAGTATCGTCGACATATCGCAGCCAACACTTGGGTTTGATATCGCTTGGAACTTAGGGCTTCTTCTTCAAATGCTTCCATAAACAAGTTGGCTATTACTGGTGATAAAAGGGTTCCCATTGCTGTTTCCGTTCTTCTGCTCGTAGTATTTTCCTTCATACAAAAAGTATGTCGTGGATAAGCACAGTTTCACTAATTCAATGACGTCTTCTTGTAGTCCAAGTTCTGGAAGTAAGGCCAGTGCGTCCTCCGTGGGTATGTTTGGTGAATAGCGATATAATGTTCGAAACTTACTAAAAATCTGTAGGTTCAGTCTTTAGCGTAGACAGAATATGCCACGAAATGTTTCGAATTCTTCACATACGTTGCAGTTTGTCCGGTGTATGGCTTTAGTAGGTTAGCTAAATATTTCGACAAAAGACTCATCAGGGAAGCCATAGAAATAGAGAAGAATAAAACCGTTAACAGAGAAGAAGGTACCACTTTAGCAACACGTGGAAGAGCCTACTACGAACCGTCACGGTCAATGGAGCGGAACTTCACGGTTGGATGCACCAGGGCGTATATAAGAAGAATGTCGACCATGGAGAATCAGTTTAGTTATCCTGAAGAAGCTGTCAGTATGAACAGCGAAACGTCGAGCGAAAGTTTTGACACACGGCGAAACCCGCAAGAAGCTGTTAGTTATAGTTACACCGGCCGTGAAAGCCTACGCAGTGTTAGTGTTGTAAATATTCGGATGATTTCAATAATCGGAATATCGGAATCGGAAGCTAAGTCCATGTTTCAAAATTCAAAACTTGAGTTTAGTGTGGACGCGCAACATTACTAACAACATGTATACAGATACACATACTTGTATCCCAACAAAATGTTGGCAACATGTTCATGGATGTTGGTAACACTTTGTATCCTAGTGTGTACTAAGCTTTAAACAGATAAACTATTTCTACAACTTTGCACACCGCCTCAAAGTGTCTTATATGTATTTATATGACTATATTGACAAAAAAATATTCGTGTAGTTGTAGAAAATTCTGTTTATTTTTTATTCTCTTATTTACATAAGTGGATGCGATGTTCGTATATTCGTTATTTCTACATGGGTTTTTATTTACCGCGAACGCTCGTCATTTATTTAACACACCACTAAAATATAAGTATTTTTAGAGATACGTTCCTTACTATGTTTGTTAGTTCAGTTTTACATTTTTTACGGTAAAAAAACATTTACGATACATAGATAATGCCACAAAATAAACTATGAACTGTTTCTTACAATAAAATGTTTCCTGAATTTTAACAAATAAATATAGCCTTTATGTGATTTATCTTTGTTCCTTGTATTATCACCAACCACCCAAATTTCATAAATAAAACACCCATACACAAATTATTGTTAGTCCTTTCAAATTGGCAAGTTAACCACCAAAAGTTTTGTTTACTACTTGAGTAAAATAGTGTAGTGCCAATTATTATAATAATATCAATGTGATTTTAATAATAAGAGAAGATATTCAAATCTATTTGACAAAAACTAACTCGCGCTTGTTTACTATATCCGGAAACTGCTACAAAAAGTAGCAGCTGCTTTTGATATTGAATAACTGCTACAAACTGTTAACGGTTGTTAGCTGCTACAAAATAGCAGTTTAACTTCGTAGCAACCCATCACTAAATTGTGGTGTGTAAGTTAACCAATTAGGTAATGCTGTGGGGGTGTTTTCCGGGTAGGGATGAAGAATCCCAAATAAATAGATCGAATTTAGAAGCATTGAAATTTATTTTCGTTGAAACAGACGGAGATCCTGTTATAGTATACAGGATGTTCACCAGCAGAGAATCCTCTATAGTTCTAAAACCGTGAGATATAAAAAAAAGTTTTTATAAATTGTGTAAGATTATAATTTTTATATAACGTAAAATTATCGAGATTTGTACAGGGTGTTTCGTAACATCGGTACAGCCCTCAACTTTCTTTTTTTTTTGAAACAATACCCCGAATGTTATTGCATTTTTTAAAGCGCCAGTAAATTTATAAAAAAAAGAGATATAACATATTTTAGCGATAAACTCATTCATTCCCAAGTATCTTTGATTTTCTAAAAATTATATCGCTTGCACTGTTTGAGAAAAGCGATTATAATTTAATTACCACTTAGAATAAGTGAATCCAATTTTGAAATACATTAGTACGGATCTACTTATATCCACAGGTGTGTTTACTAAAAGGTCACTAAAGCGCAAACTCAATCAACTACAAATGGATATACCTTGCTTTTTTTTAAAGTAGGACACCCTGTATATGTTTACATTATTGAATTCCTATTAATGATTTATGTTAAACATACCTTATGTCTGTCTCTTTTATTTTTCGAGTTATTATAGTTTTAATTAATTTTTCATTGTTACTATCATATTTGTAGTTTTAGTAGGTGATGATTCTATTATGACTAGAGTAGTCAAACGTGTCTGCTTACAGGGGCCGCACGCATCTCGCGCTATGCAGAACGTTTACCCATTGTACATCTTCAAGCCAGTAAAATCACTCCTTCCGATTCATGTGTCTAGTATCTACTATCAGTGTTAGTCGAGTCTTGATGTGAGATAGTGCAATTCTCCGTTAACGTTTTATGCAGTGTAAATGTAATACAATGTGGGGCGTAAATAATCCCAGAAAACGACCATTGTTTCATAATGTAGAAAAGTACCTAACTCCCAATTAACTATAGTCCACATAGTTTTAGTTCTGTTTGCAGACAGTAGCACTTTATTGTTATTATATTGCTTTACAGATAGATTCAATAAATTATTGTAATGATTTTCTAAACTTCGTTTTGCATATTTGAGTTCAGAATAGATAGATGACAAGTCTCTAGCTAAGAGCAAGTTATTTTTGGCTTCAACTAACTCAGGAGTCATCTTGATATTACGTTTTTTTGACCTAGTGGTGGTAATACGCTTACGTGGGAAGCACATCTCAAAATAATGAAGGAAACATGATATAAAAGCTTCATAACAATTGTTTATATTTATGGAATGCATTAATATATAGGGTCAATCAACTCGGGCCAAGTGGAATCTAAAGCTATGTATATTATCATTTGTGAAAAAACGCTGATAGCGCACTAGCAGTCTCACCACACAAGCCTTGTGACCCGCGTACGTTCACTAATAATGTGTTTAAAACCATAACATGAAGTTAAGTGTAACAATTTATTTAATTTAGCATTTTTTTCGGAGAAATTGATATTGAAGTCACCTGCAAAAAAAATTCGAAAATTACTGAAACTATTAAAAACATAATCTAATAAAGCGCTAATAAGATCCAAAAACAAGTCGTAGTTTCCTGTAGATCGCCTATACATAGAGAAGACAATACAATTAATATCCCTAATAAGAACTCCACAACATTCTAATACTCCTTCTAATGAGAAGTTATGGTCAATTGCTACATCTAATCTGAAAAACACAAGAATCTAATGTAAATTCCTGAACCACCATTTTTGTAGTTAACCCTACAGAAGTAAGAAACTAACTGAAATCCCTCTAGAATTGTATTTACAATCTGATCTGTATTTTGCCAATGCTCTGTAATTAATAATACATCAGCCAAACCCTCAGCAAATTGGGAACCCAACAAGTAATTATATCGATTTTAATTTCACTGTTGCATCAAGCTAAGTACGTATGGATGGCATTTAAAATATGAATATCTAAAACAAATGCATATACAAACTACGCCGCCTTATCCGAAAGCTTGCAACAAGGCTCTTTTTTTAAATACAAAAGCATAAATAACACCGTTCTTATTACAGATAGACATATAGTGGCTTATATAAAATGATACTATTTTTCTATGTAGAATTTAAAAATATATATAGAGTGTTCCATTTAAAATAACGAAGTAAGTATGCGTTTTCCTACTTTCGGAACATGTTGTGTAGTCAAAAATATTTTTAGGTTATGCAAGATTGAATTGTGTAAAACTTTTGTATAAAAGTCTTTTTGTTAAAATCAAAAATAGAGCTATAATCAAAGACCCAGTCTTCGGTGCGACATCTGTACATTAGTATATTAAAAGATTTTTTTACTCAGAAGAATTTTATTCGAAATATAAAATGGTCAGTCTAGGGTCTATGAGGAACCCTGCATAACATGTAGCAGTGGATGAAAATAATCATCTTTTGTTAGTTGCACTACAATATTTTCTAACATGGCACCTTCTAATGGACTTAAAAAAACTCTACTTTCAGTAGCCAACTCAACTAGTTAATTAATTAAAATTATACCACAGAAAAAGCGAGACTGAATACCAATATCGATATAATGGACTTATTAATCACATAAATGCCGCTTAATAATAAACTGGGCGCGGTGTAGGTGGCATATTACAGACATATATAATAATACTATTAATAAAATAAACAACTGTCACTTATTTTATAGCATGAATTTTTCTACAAAGTGTCAGTCAGTATGTACATACGTGCCTGTTGCATTTGCGATTGCCTTTTTTTTTCCTTCTCAAATAACTTTGGACCGCGCTTTTTTTCTCACGACATAACGCACCAGTATAGTAAATATGTTTACGCGCGGCCAATAATATGTGTATTATACGTACATATGTTTAAGGCCACAATACTCGCCTGGCATTCGAACAATTACCATATGAAAATGCAGGTCGTGCGAATATGTAAGGACACTCAATAAATATGTAATATTTAAGTGATCTGTTATTACAAGGTGGTCTGTTAGATTGAGATAATGGAAAATACGTAACTGTCACGGCTAGTTTTTTCTTTATATTAGCATAAATGGTGTATGCAAATATTTATATGTATATTCCTCGAATATGTGTAAATAATTAGAACGATGTAGGTGTGTATAGATACATATATGTATTGACTGGTATACGGAAAGAATTTCATTCATGAGTTTTTAAATTGGCAAGAAAAATATCTTCGAGTTAGTTTTCTATTAACCTATATTATTGATTTGGCAAATATACAACTTAATAAACGAAAGTTCTTTGGCATTTAAATGAATATTTAGCTGAGTAGAGGGATATTGGGTCTCCAAAAAAAGTAACATCATCTACACATGTTATTTGCATGATTGACAAGTAATTTTGGTTGCCCAACTCAATTGTTCGCTAAGGATTATATTATATTTGTGAAATATTTCAAAAAAAGAAGAAAAAACACTAGAACAACCATAACAACTACAGTGATTATTAAATTATATTTAAGGCGAATCTAGTCGGACTTTTAATGAGATTCTCTACCAGTAGATGGCGCGGATTTTTTTCCGCTGTTTTTAGACATACCAAGCAAAATATTTTAAATTTGATAAAGAGATTGTTTTGAAAACAGTATTTAAAATTGTGCCAACGTTCTATTTTTTTTTAATTTTCTTTTTCTTTTATTTTTTTGTTTGGTTCTACTTGGCTTCCAAAAAGGAAAAATAAAAAAGTCGTCTAGGGCGACGATTCAGCGGTATTTACTAATATTAAACCATTTTTTGTTCATTTCTTTCTCATAGCAAATAGCGTCCGAAAGAGGAAAATGCGTATTCTCTTTGATCTCGTCCGCCGAGACAACCATAACTAAGACGGTAGCACATGAACTTGAATGTATAGAGTAACACTATTTCATATGTTTTTTTAGAAAAATCAAAATTAAAATGCAAATTAATAAGGTACTATTAGTAATTTTATTTGATCTACTAGGCTACAAAGAAAGTTATTAATTGAGAAATACATAATTATAGCACTGATAATATAATCCGTACTATGAGTCAGTAGAATCGGTGACTTATTTTGTAAATTGAGTAACTGCTGTTTTCCGAGAACTGAATTATCTCGAGGTATGCACAAATGTGAAGAGCATTTGTAGAACACGTGATTGCAGATATGAACCTCAAGTGATAATCAGATCGAAAAGAAAGATACCTCTTGTCTTTTTGAATGAAAAGTTTGGTTTCTATATTACATGTTCCCAAAATTAATTGCTAAGATTGTATTCGGTACGTTTCATTGAGTGTTATTCTATAGGGGAAGGCGGGGCAAGATGGGAACATTAAGCTTTAGAACACACGCATCAGGATTGCGAAATGATATACAAGGTTCTAAGTACGATTGTTGTAATCTTTAAACATTTATCTGCTGATGGATGAATTTACAATTTTTCTATGGGTACTCTTGATGTTGTGAGAAAACTTTGAAAAGAAATGTGTAAATACACCATCTAGCCCCCATGGTAGGGCAAGATGGGGTTCCAGTTAAGAATGGGTCGTACCATAAATCTAAGTAATAGGTAAAAAAAATAGTGAAATATTCTTAAACACATGCAGAAAACTCTAACTCTTAGAGCGGAACTACTTAAATAAAAAAAAATACAATAACGATAAAATAATTAAACTTAATCTTCACAATTGAGACATAGAAGACGAACTCATCCACGTTATTCGCACAGCCTCCATGTACCCACCTCGCCATCCATGGCATTGTATCAATACTTCCTCTTACAATACTAACTTGAGCGTCATCTTCCTCAACAGAAGAACTTGATTATTCCTTGACGTTTTCTAAAAATCTATCTCTTTGCTTTCCTTACAAATTCGGTTCTTGATCTCTCTGTTTTCTTCTTTGTCATTTTTCTTTCTTTAATTCTCCCTCAGCACTTCTAGTTGCCTTAGGGATTCTCCAGACTTCTATTTTCTTGTAGCAGATTTTTATACGTAGTGCTTGTAAGGATTGTTGTCTTTTCCTTGTTACGCTTTGATTGAACCTGTACTTTATTCCTAACATGAGAAATAGGCATTATGTCTTCGAGAAAGCATACTGGCATATCCAGGCATAACGGATCAGACTGAAGAGTGAGATAATGTTGTCCCCATGTTGTCCCATACCAATAGCCCCATCTTGGCCCTTTGGGACATTTTCTGGTTATGTTATAATAACATATTAAATATTTGAAATAAACAAATAACACACTATAGAAAATACATGCAATACATGTCAATTAATAAGCACAAAAAAGTGTAGTTGTAAATAATTTACTTATGCTTCCGATACTGGCCGTTGAACTCACCATCAAAATAATAACGAAATTCTGGAATTGCAAAGTTCACGCACAAACAGCAATAACTTTGCTATTACGACTAGTAAAGTTTCCTACATTACAACAAACATAAAACAGCACTTGTCAATATTAGGACTGCTATTACTTGACAGATGCTTACTGCCGTTTTGTGGATAAGACGATGTCCCCATCATGCCTCGTGGCCCCATCTTGCCCCACTCTCCCTACCTGTATCTATGATTTTACAATACAACTTCCTAATATAGAGCAACTTGTGATAAATGAGTCAGGATGCCATACACTGTCACAAACATACAAACCTCACTCAACACACACACACAGAGACATCGCAAACCTGTGGTCAAGTACCAAAAGTTTTTTCTTTGAAACTGACTTAGCACTGCAGTTATTGTACGAAGAATATGTACTTTCTTACAAATAGCAAACCGCATTATCTAAAAATGGATAAAAGATACTCGTCAAAAAGGAAAAAGCATCTTCGTATCAGCGGGAAAAGAAAAATGCTTCTTTTAAGATTTAATGTTCCATTGCACAAAATGTAAATAGCGTATCTACTTAGCTAGGCATATTATTGCTTTGTCATTGCGTATTTCAGTACGCCAAAATCCAACATAATACTAAGGCGGTCAATATAAATGACTATGATACTAGGTATGTAATCTAAGCAGATATAAAAAAAATAATTTATTGGTACATTTTACCCAGTCGAAAAAATTGCTGTGTGCATTTTTTTTATTTGCATTTTATTGATGTTCTGTTTCGTAATACAATTGACATCAAGGAAATTATTAAAGTGGTTTAGTATTTATAATAATTATGACTCGTAAATAAAAAGTAGATACATTATCTATTATCAACATTTACACATTTTATGAATTTCGCACTTATTTAAACATAGGTATAGGAATTTGGATGGGTTGTGTAAAATACACAAAAAGACACTACTAACAGCAAAATTGAATATCCTTATATTTATTATACCTCACGTGATTCCATAGCAGACCATCTGTACGTAGATGCGTCTTCAAAACAAACATCGGTCTGTGCGTTAGGTTACGATAGCAGCCGGCGGCCTGTCGGCATTTGATGGAAAAAAGAAAAACGAATATTTCTGTTTCGGGCTTTATTATTAGTCTAAATTCAAAAATTAAAAAAGTTTTGTCATTAAGAAATTGGCCTTTAAATGCACCCTTGAGCCGATTTTAGAAATTGTTTTTAATAACAAACTTATAGCATTTGAAAATTTAAATACATCGAAAATAAAAAAAATTAAAACGTTGGCGCAATTTCAAACATTATTTTAAGACAAATACAGTTTAAAATTTAAAAATCGGTCGTATCGTTTTCCCAAAAGCGCGGAATACTTTTCCGATATATTTATCTCTGTCGCACACTTGGACGTCCAGATTCGCCTTAAAGCAAAAATCTCTGCAAACTTTAATTGCTATAATTTTCGTAGAAATACTACACAAAATTACTTGAACATGTTACCGAATTGACAATAACAATATTTATGAATACATAGTTTCATTTTGACCGCCCAAAACACCCCAACAGGAGAATAGAATCCAAACCGCATAAACATCATAAATTAACCGACAAAAATGGATTCTCAATTTCAAAGAAACAATATAGCATTACAAGTTCACAACGTAGCAAATTCCGCCAGTTCATATACGCGAGCCTGGTAACAGAGCAACTATTGCGTAATCTTATTATAATCAAATGCACTATATTTCGCAGTACCCGAGATATCGCAGTTTGCAACGAGAATAGATGAGAACGCAAGCCCTTGGCCTATAAGGATTATGACTCAGACCCAGTAAAATGCAGAAGGAATTCTTATTAAGCCTATACTGAACTAACAATCACCATATACCACAAGAGAATATGTATTTCTCCTTCTGATACACTATCGTTCGTAATAATTCGTGCGTATAGGTTAATTTCTATTAAATTTTCAAGTCTGCGTTTTTCGATGTGGTACCTATATATACAGGGTAATTATTTATGTAAGTTTGATGATATAGCTTTTGTTCAGAAGGTCAAAAATATTCTTTCTTCATTAATAGCTGTTAAAATACTTATTGTTGGGATTACATTAATGCTGCATCTCTCTCAGATATACAAGCTTGCCCACTTGACTTTCTTTCTTAAATAGTACACTTGAAGAAAAAAGTATCCGAACGATGTGAGCCTAACCGAGCGAGAGAGAAGATATTGGATGCCTTTTCTATTACTTGGATATTTTCCCTCTTACTCGCTCAGGTTTGAATCGTTTGGGAGGTTTTTTTCTTCAAGTCTAAGTTTAATACTAACTTTATCAGAAAATCTTAAACATTTCTCGTATACAATCACGATGGGCTCGGTTTTATCTGTACAGGACCGTATTTATATATTTTAATATATTTTTTTTATAAGTACCTACATCGAATTTTAAGTCAACGTTACCAAGACTTTTATTTTCTAGATTCTTCAAAATTTCAAAAAATTAGCGTGCCACAGTAAAGTAACTCCACATCTAGGCAGCTGTTTTCGCGCCAAAACATATTCTGGATCCTCGATTGACATACAAGAAATCAAGTTTTCTCTGATTTTTGGAATAAATGCTTACTAGGACAGATTTTTTTAGAAAAAAAAATGGAGTAACTCCAGAACTACCGAATCAAATTAAAAAAAAATAAAGGTATTTCTTTATAAACTTAAAAAATAGGTAGATCCAAATATGTAAAAATATACAGAGTGTTCAATTTAAAATAACAAAGTAGATGGTGACTTCCGGTATAACCGGAAGCGCTAGAAATCTGAAAATATTTTACTTAAAAAGAATACAACCGATTTTATCTGATTTTGAATTTCCAAATTTTCATTTTGGTCATAACCCATAAACTTTTAACGAACGGTCTTGCTGAGATACCTGTATATGGTGTAAGTGAACTTACAATAGTAGAGAATATGTAAAAACAATATAATAATAGAAGGGAATAACGATCAGATTTCGTAAAGAATTAGAATTATATTTGAGCATCTGGTCTGTTAAATACCTGTCATTTTATTTTTACAACTATAAGATTCACCTCCTGATAGTTTTATAAATTAAATACTGAGTTAAATTTATTTAACAGATTATTATCCAAATATAATTCTAATTTTTTAAACATATATACATACAGTATGTCCCCGGATCGACTTTAAAAGAAGAAATTTTTGTTTATTTTTGATTTCTCAGAAAATTTCACTCTTGTTGATTTGCCCTGCTTGTTTTCAAACCCTCAAAACACAAATTACTTTTTATTTAACTCGAACGGTTCTCGAGATAATATCATTTTCTTGCTAGAAAATATTCAAATTGGGCTTAAGTTTTATTTAATAAATTTAACAAAGGGTAAAATGAAATAAAATTATCAAAAAGCTAAAATATTAATTTTCTATTCAAATAATGCTCCTTCTTTTTCTGCACAGATTTCAATGCGAGCTCTAAATTCATTGAAACTGCGTCTAATATAAAATTGATAAGGACTGGACTGCATTTTGTATCCTATTTTTTAATTGCTCTAGTGGCTCACTGCACACAATTTGTTTTAAACGACCCCATAGATAAAAGTCCATTATTGTGAGATCAGGACTTCTCGGTGGCCATAAAATGGTACCATCTCTCCCTATCCAGTTATCATGGAACTCTGTAATGAGCCACTGGCGAACATTTCTGGCATAATGAGCAGGGCAACCATCGTGCTCGAAAAACATTTCCATTCGGTAGTTTAACGGCAATTCGTCCAGTTTATCAGCTAAAAAAAATTGCAACATTTCCAAATATGAATTACGGTTTAAATTTTGATCAAAAAAATATGGGCCAATAATGCCATAGTACGAAACCGCACACCACACATTAACTTTTTTTAAATATTGTCTTCGACAAGAAATTCTGAAGTTTGGATTCGTCTCACTCCAGTACCGGCAATGTTGAGATGAAACGACTCCGTTAGTTGAAAAGGTTGATTCATCGGAGAACATAATTCGTTCATGAAAATATGGATCATCCATAACTCTGTTGCCTATCTCGAAACAAAAAGTTAGACGTTTGGCTTCATCACCATTTTCTAAACTTAAAGCCTAAATTGCGGTTTAAATGGTAAAATTTTGTTCTCCTTGAAGATTCTTTGTAAATGAGATTTACTTATTCCAATTTGTATTGCCCTCCTTCTTAAAGACAACCTTGGAGCTTCTCTTACGTAATGAACGGCAAGAACTGAAGCAGCATCGTCTTCATCGAACAACTTCCTTGACTTCTTAATGTTTAAAACCGAGCCTGTTTTAAGGAATTTGGTTACCAACTCTTTTGCTCCGGAATTTGAAATGGTAATTCTGGTGAATAGTTTTCCATATATAGGTGGCTGACATTCGTTCGTCCTATGGTTACCTAAAGCAATCGGCATTCTACGGCAATGCAAGAGCGAAGCCACGAAGCCGAGCCTGCTAGATGCGACAGTACATATAGGCATATAACATCGGGTGACTACACAACGAAAACTCATGCAGTGTATAGAAAATATTTAGCATATTAATTTTAATACTTTAGGAAACTCTAAAAAACTAATAAATAATTTTGAACGGCACTATATACATAAAATTAAACAATATTTTACATGTGTATACATATGACGTAAAGAAAAACACGTTATATCATTGCAATGTGCAACAGAGCGAAGCAAACACAAATCAGCAGTATAAATAATACATACGACACTATCTATATCTAATGCAGCTTGCAGTACCATTCTCTTGTTTCATTACATTAAACGAATTCCTTTAAATATCCGGCAATTTACCACATATTCACACAACGTAACAAGCAATCGTATAAAAATTCCCGCCAAAAGATCCATCAAACAGATATGACAAAGTGATAAACGAAAAAAAGATGGGAATTCTACTTTTATCGTCAAGTTTTTACCCGCAATATTTGCACTAATCAACGTCAGATGTCTCTGGAAGGATCATTATTACTCAGTGCAAAGATCTACTATACGAGAAAACATCATAAATTTAACGCCAGTAAATTTATGCAAAGTCAATATTATATACATCTTGATTGGAAAGAGATTGAAGAAAACTTTCACTGACAAATATTGATTGAACTTGGTACAATTCCTGATGTTTTTTTTTTTTCGATGTTTGGAGAAAAGTCATTAGTGTTGAAAAATATAGACAGATGAGGAATTATATCTGTAATTTGCATAATGTGGAGAAAGGCTTATACTTAATATACATTTTAATAGTTATAGAAATTAATTAATTTAGAATATTAATATACAGGGTGAGTTTTCAGAATATCTCTAAAACACTGCATCTAATCAAAAAAAAATCTTAACAAGATTTGTTATAATGTAGGGGGCTCACTGAATGGTGCCGAACTCGATCCCCCACCTCACCCCCTCCAGAGTGGGAAGGGGGACAACTTTGAAATCTTAAATGGGAACCCCCATTTTATATTGGAGATTCGGATTCTACGCCATCAAGTATGTAGTTTTTGTTTCAAACTTTTTTTTCGATTCGTAACAGATTGCGCTGTAATCACAAAAAAAACATGATTGTGAACGTCTAGAAAAAATACACAAAAAAAGAGAAGCAAGCAAACATGATTTTGTCTTTTTTTTTATTTTAACATAAACTAACATTTTAAAAAGCCATGTGTTCGAAACTGTGCCCCTTCACTTCGATACATTTATTTATTCGCAATTGGAATGCTATTCCAATGATACAAAACCGTACTTTATTCAGTACTTGACAAGCTGTGAATACTTACACATTGTCCGATCCCCATTTAGATTATTAATTATTAATCCAATACAAATTAGTTAGTGTTGAGTATTTAAACAGTAATGGAGGCTATAACATTACAAGAGAGAATTGAAATGATTTACATTTATGGAGAAAGTGGTAGGAATATCGATGATGCTGTTAATCTTTATTCACAACGTTTTCCCAACAAGGCGCGATAGCGCGCTTCTTTTTACCGAGTCGTTCAACAGTTCTCTAGCGAAGGAACTGTACAGCCAAGAAAACGTAATCGCCGAAAAACAATTGCTGGAGAAAATAATGAAATCGCGGTATTAGCTGCAGTAGCTAATAATCCGCACATTAATACTCGAGAAATAGCTCGCGGATCAGGAATTTCTCAGTCCACCATCTGCCAAATATTGAAGCGTATGAAATATCATTCATTTAGAGTTTCCATGCATCAAGAACTTCATGGTGATGATTTTCAAAATCGAGTGCGATTTTGTCAATGGCCGCTTCAACGGATACAAGATAATCCCAATTTTTTTGCTCGAATATTATTTTCTGACGAGGCGACATTCACAAATCACAGTACGGTAAATCGGCACAACATGCATTACTGGAGTATCGAAAATCCCCATTAGTTGCGCCAAGTTGAACATCAACATCCTTGGAACGTAAATGTTTGGTGTGGAATAATTGGGAATAAGTTTATTGGTCCATATTTCATCGATGGAAACTTAAATGGTGAAAAATATCGAAACATCTTGCAGAACGAACTTCCAGTGTTACTTGAAGACCTTCCCTTGGAGGGTACGACAAACAATGTGGTTCCAACATGACGGTTGTCCAGTACATTATTCAAGAATAGCACGAGAAGTATTAGATCGAGCCTACAATCGTCGATGGATCGGAAGAGGTGGTCCAGTATCTTGGCCTGCCAGATCGCCAGATCTTACTTCCCCTGGCTTCTTTTTGTGGGGCCACTTAAAGTCTGAAGTTTATACAGAAGTGCCAACCACGAGGGAAAACATGATTGAGGGAATCACCAACGCTTGTTCAAGGATTACGCTGGAAACACTTCTCAGTTGTGTGCAATCATTCCAATTGCGATTAAATAAATGTATCGAAGTGGAAGCGCACATTTTCGAACAAATTTTCTGAAATGGGTATGATAAAGTAAAGTTCGTCGTTGTTGAACGGCTTTTTGAAACGTTATTTAATGTTAAAATAAAATAAAAAAACACAAAATCATGTTTGCTTGTTTCTCTTTTTTGTGTATTTTTTCTATTAGACGTTCATAATCATGTTTTTTGCGATTATAACGCAATCTATTTACGAGTCAAAAAAAAATTTCAAACAAAAACCACATACTTGATGGCGTAGAATCCGAATCTGCAATACAAAATGGGGGTTCCCATTTAAGATTTCAAAGTTGTCCCCCCTCCCACTCTGGAGGGGTGAGGTGGGGATCGAGTTCGGCACCATTCAGTGAGCCCCCTACATTATAAAAAATCTAATTAAGATCTTTTTTTGATTTGATGCAGTGTTTTACAGATATTCCGTTGTCTCAAGATAAAAAACTCACCCAGTATAGTTTAAGTAACATGCTTTCAAATACTTTCCTAATTAGAGTGGGCTGTCTTTTAAGCAATTTTTTTGATAAGATTGGCGACACTGGGCTATTTTTAAATTGTATTTCAAATTGTGACAGCTGTCAGTGACAAACCAAAATTAAAAACGGTTGCATTTAATTGTATAATTTTATTACATGTTGGAATTACAACATAAAACATTTATTGTCGAAAGTGCGTGCATGCACTGTGACCAACGATTAAAAAAAAAAGCATGTGCTACTTTAATAATCAGGAAGATATTTGAAAACATATTTTTTTAGCATAAGTATATATATAGTGCTCATTATAAATTAATTAATAATTGATGTAATTTCGGCTTTTTATAGCAACCATTCGATACTATACAGGGTATTCCACGTAACTGGTTCATTAAAAGTTTATGATGTTCTATTATTTACTTATATTTGAGATTTTGGCACCAGTATCTGTTCGATTGGAACTATAAATGCAAAATACCTTAACCAAAATACCACTTCCGGTTGACCGGAAATGGATGTCAACTTTGTTATTTTAAATAGAATGATATAATTTTTTATTCATTTTTGGATTCTACAACTATAAATACGTCAGTTTTCATTAGCTATTCCTATAGCTACATGTTGCCGTTTTTGAGTTATTTAAGTTTTTCTTTTTTTTAGTCATAATCATTGCATCATTGAGAAATTAATATATCGGTTAATACTGCAAGTAGAGACTCCATATTTGCTATGTTATGAATGCAGATATAACTCTAAGAAACGATAAGCACACTTTACATTCTAACATACAGGGTGTTCAAAACTGAGGAATAAAGTGGCATATTTTCAAATGCAGAAAACTCAATTTTTTTAAATAGAACATCCTGTATTTTAATTCGGAATTAGGAAGTAAATATCATCCCCTATTACTTTATATGAGCATTCCCTATACCTATCTTTAAATATTTGTAGCTGGCTCTGAAATGGATTCACGTCAAATTCATGTATTATTTTTAAATAATCATACAAGAATGTCTGTTCGAATAGTCATTTCTATTAATTTTGCGTTGTATGAAAGTGTAATTACAATGATATACATAAACACTTTTGGTTAGTTAGTAGAATTTGACATTAATCCCATTCAGAGCTACCTACAAACACGCAAAGATAAGGCTACTTAGTCTGTTTAACAAAAAGTCGTTCATATCTCAAAATCTATTGACGATAGGTATAGGGAATGCTGATATAAAGTGATAGGGGATGATATTTACTTCTTAATTCCGAATTAAAATACAGGGTGTTCTATTTAAAAAAAAAAGAATAATTAGTCTGTTTAACAAAAAGTCGCTCATATCTCAAAATCTATTAAAGATAGGTATAGGGAACGCTCATATAAAGCGATAGGGGATGATATTTGCTTCCTAATTCCGAATTAAAATACAGGGTGTTCTATTTAAAAAAAATAGTTTTCTGCATTTGAAAATATGTCACTTTGTTCCTCAGTTTTGAACACCCTGTATGTTAGAATGTAAAGTGTGCTTACCATTTCTTAGAGTTATATCTACATTCATAACGTAGCAAATTTGGAGTCTCTACTTGCAGTATTAACCGAGATATTAATTTCTCAATGATGCAACGATTATGACTAAAAAAAAAGAAAAACTTAAATAACTCAAAAATGGCAACATGTAGCTATAGGAATAGCTAATGAAAACTGACGTATTTATAGTTGTAGAATCCAAAAATGAATAAAAAATTATATCATTCTATTTAAAATAACAAAGTTGACATCCATTTCCGGTCAACCGGAAGTGATATTTTGGTTAAGGTATTTTACATTTACAGTTCCAATCGAACAGATACTGGCGCCGAAATCTCAAATACAAGTAAATAATAGAACATCATAAACTTTTAATGAACCAGTTACGTGGAATACCCTGTATACAAAATATACAAATACATTGCACCATCAACAGCAATAACCAAATAATTCGTCTTTATATACAATTATTGAATACGATATTTCTCAATTATTGATAGATTTGTACTTGATCTAAACGAAATTGCAATTTTTTTATGTTGTTCCTCGTATTCTCCATCCTTTCCCTCCTTTTATCTCGTTCCAATCGATCAGAGTCAATACGTCGATTTCGAAATCGATCCTTGGACATATTTGTCAAGGCTTTCAACGGCACAATAGCAAAGTTGTACGTATTAGTTGTCATTACCATTACAATAGTACTGCTGTCGACCAGTCGGTATCCAATTTCATTAATACCTCTTGATGCCTATCTTGCCTAACCGTTCCTCGTTAAATGATTCTAAATAGAAATTTGCACGCCCACTATATTTTTTTACAGGAAAGTTAATTTTATTTATTATACTTGCAAAAAATATATTAATTAATAGTCGAGATCTAAAATTCGATCTGATTTTCTGTTATAGTGATTTTATACGCAGAATATATAAAGCATATGGTGACCTCTGTTAAAGTTTTAGCATTTGATCTTAATTGAAAATTTCTAATATCCTGATGCATTTGCACACAAAGTCTCGAAATATTAATATTCACTTAGTTAATGTGCAATATATATTTAATAATTACAATTCTGTGTAGAATTGAAAAGCCTTGTTTTGCCATTTATTTATTATACAGTAAAATAAAATGAACCGTTTTGCTACTGCAGTAGATTCGGTTTAACAATCGCTACATGTTGGAAATTTCTACATCACTTATTCTTATCAAGGCTGGAAATAATTCAGTCACAAAGCAGGGGAAATTGACGTGAAAGAATTTGAGTTAGAACATTGTTATTTTTAGAGACAACAAAAAAAAAACAGCTGGCTTTCTATTCGAATTTTAATAGACGCGAAAAAAAAGATTTCAAAAAAAGTTATAGCTATCTACTTTTTTTTTTGTTATTTAACATGTATAAGTTATAGCAATATTGGCTGAAGTAAGTACTCGGATAATTGTATGTTTATTATATTTATATGTTAATATAATATATAATTGGTTTCTCGCATTTTTGCCAATAATTTATAGAAACTCCTACATATGCCCAAGGTTAGTTACATTTTAGCGATAATGTTTTGCTAAATGTAAGCAGCAATACCACAAAATCTGATAAGCAAGTGCATTTCCTGGTACGCCAGAGGAAATGCAATAAACGACATTGTTTTAATATATCAACAGGAACTAAAAAAAAGCTAAAACATATTCTAGCAAGAAAACACATTAAGAGAGAGCTCACATTAAAAAATTTCGATAATTTGTCCTGGTAAAAATCACTTTTTTGGACAATTTTTCCTCATTGAATGGAGGTAAATGTACAGAAATTTAAAGAAATTTTCACTAATGTGAATATTAACGAGAAAATTTCTTTTTCTTAGAAAAAAAATCTCTAACATTGTAATATTACTAAGAAAATATTAATATCTCTCAGGAAAAACTTCTTACAATTTGGAAAACTACAGTTAAAAATAAAGTAATCTTCAAGTGGTAGGGAAAAAAGCGAATGTGAAAAAAAATATTTCGCGTAAAGAAATCTTATTTGAATTAGATATAATACCTTAAGATTAATATTACTGTTTTCTTTGAAACGATGAAACTATTTCTTTAAAATAATATCTTTTATTCAAATAAATTACCTTAACAGCAAAAAAATATTTGTTTGGATATACAGGTGTCTCAGCTTGTAATTTACTGGTATTCTAGTTTATAATAATAATAATAATAATAATAATGTTTATTAATTACATGGACACCTTTGTGTTTGTAACATGTCAAACTAAAAAAATAAAGATAATTTAAATTAGAATGTGCGAAAAAAAAGAGTTATCGAAACTAAGAAACCATAAATACTAATATCTAATTAAATAACCAAAAAATAACTACTACTACATAACTAAGTTTTATAAACAAAATATATAATTAAAGTGGTAGAAATGAAGAATTATTAATATCAGTATATGCTTATACATATGTAAGTGGCTGTTTAGGTAATGTGCGAAAATAATTCATCAATAGAATAAAAATTGTACTGCTTAAGGTATTGAGATAACTTAAACTTAAACTTTTTATTCGCTGTATTGGTGCTGACAACCGTTGATATTTTGTTATAAATTTTTATACCAATACTATGTGGTCCAACGTCAATCAACTGCAGAGTACACTGTGGGCGATGTATATTACTTTTTGTTCTAGTGTTGTAATCATGCATTTCGGCATTAATTTTAAACATGGTCCTATTTAAGTGAATGTAGGCACAAATTTCTAGAATATATAAGCTTGCCAAAGGAAGAAACCTTCGATCGGAGAAAATTGGTGTACATGAGTCAGTGTGTTTAGCAGCTGCAATTGATCTTACCACCATTTTCTGTGCAAGAAATATGGAATTTGCCTAGAGGCAGTTGATGATCCCCACAAAGTTATGCCGTATCGGAGTCGTGATTGTATTTCGCCATAGTAAATAGACTTGAGAGTATCGAGTGATACATCTATCCAAAACATCGTTTCCTCTTTCCACAACACAAATGTCATCAGATGTCAATAATGAAATATCATCTGAATACATAACAATATATATGTCATTCAGAAAAGAGACGATGTCATTTACGTATATATTATACAAAATAAGTCCTAGTATTGTACCTTGTGGTACTCGATTCAGTACAGGTAAGAGATGTGATTCAGCAGAATTCATGCCATATTTATTATAAAAAGTGAAAAGATTGCTTTTAAAAAATTAATCTGACTTGTTTCAAAACTGACAAGGCAAATTAAAAAAAATTTAAAGTAACTTTTATTACATTTTTTTTAGTAACTATACAGTGAAAGTAGATAATGCCTGTAAACTAAAAGCTGAGACATCCTGTATATCAAGCACAATTTTCTTATTTATTATTTATTTTATAAAGTCGGTCCAGTTACAGAGAAAGTAGTAGTAGATTTACGTCAAAATTGTATTACTTAAATAATCACGTCATGCTATTCTAGATATATAATAGTAAAGTTTTCTGGCCTATAGCAGCAGATACGTTAAACATATTTTACCAGTATAGAAATTGCCATGAAGATGGCGCTGCTTTTATTTCACCACACTAACTTTCCATACTGGATATAAGTTTTCTACATGGCAGACATAGTTATCAAATATTTATCTATTACTTGCCAAATAAATATTTCTTAGTAACTGTTATCACAGCAGTTTCCCCATTGCATACATACTAAACAAATTTTGGTATAAAGTTCCTGTACGATTTTGAGGCATTTTGTGCCCCTAAACCTAAACCGTACAGGTATTTTACTTTTAGAAGTAATATTTCTAACTATAAGTAATTTTTTTAAGGTTTTTTAATGTAACCTGGAATATTCATAGTAAACTTTCGACATTTGGATAACTTTTCCAAATTTTTGTAAAGTATGTAGTGAGAATTTCCATAGAAGTTTTACTTATTTAAAAGTTAAATTACAAAGAAAAGTTCAGTATTCCTGTTTTTTTTTTTTTCCTAGCAAAAAGGAAAATATCGTCGAAATGAAAGTGCTTTGATAGAGTTTATTTAATTAAAATTTAATGCATAAAAGACAAAGAAAATATACGAATTTCTAATGCTTATCCCAAAATCAGTGCACTTAGTTGCCCGTTGCCTCTCCATATTAGTGATTAATTCGCCACCGTACACACTAAAAATATTACGTAATTTTTCTTGGTAAAAATCACTTTTTGAAAATGTTGAAATATTAGAAATTTTCTCATAACGCCAAAACTCTGGCCTCTTTTAGTGATGACCCAAAGTCATACAAGACATAAATCATTATGTATTAACCCAAAGAGAAAACGGTTCTTTTAAATAGCAGCAAAGATATATTTCCTTGATTTAAAGAATCTCTTTTCTCAGTGTCCTTACAGAGGATATACAAAAAAAAAACTACATTATTATGCCACTGTTTTCAATTCATGCAAATCAGAAGATGACTAACAACTGGTCAATTTAAATTCACCATCGTTTGCAGACGAGGAAACATGGCGTTTAGAAGTGTGTATGTACCTACCTAGAACCGGCGATTGTATGCGTCTGTTTATACGCACGATTAGTCAAATTGTGTAGGTGTTCATTATGGAATCGATTATGGAAAAATCTCGGGCAGTGAGAAAATTGAATTAATTATAATTGGAATAATTGCGTTGTCTTCCTGATCAAAGTCGCAATTACGTCTTTGTATGTTAAATAATTACTACTGTCGCAGCATAATGAATCTGTTTATTGCAATCCTCGTATATATACCACCCCCAAGATACTTGAAAGGAAAGTACATCCAGAAGCAGTGAGTGAATATTTACTACACACTTCATTTACAATGCTATAAAGAAGATCGGTATTCGATGATATGAAACCATATTTCGTTCTTGACGCGTGATATCCATGGTCAAATGGATGGTTTAAAATGTTAAAGCATTATACATTCTATACAGTTAAAGAAATCCTTGAACTCGGTCTTAAGTTTTATATAGTCTGTAAAAAGACACTAGACGGTATAATATTACTTAAATGAATCACCATTTCTATCAGTTTTTTTTTAACATTTGCTATATTCAGAATTACTGCAAGACAAAATTATACCTGATTTTGTTCTCGATAACTACTCCAACATTATAGTTTTGCGAAGATTAGCCTATACAACTAATGCAGTCATACCTAACAAATAGGTATCAATACGTAGTCAAAAAGGTATAGTCAGATTTAATGAGGATTGAAAATGGAGTACCCCAAGGCTCGGTTCTGGGCCCCATCCTATTTTTAATTTATGTAAATGATATTTCCTTGTGTATACCGGGCGCAGCGTTTATGTTGTTTGCCGATGATACCACTATTATAGATAAATGTAGTGTAAATAATAGCATTATGTCCTTAAAGGCTTTGAGTACCGAATGGTTTACTGTGAACCAATTATGCCTAAACGTACTAGAGAACATTTACTGAGAAATAAAGATAATTATGTCCAAGATCCCGTGATGTTTATTTATTTAAGTATAAGTACAAAAACAGGACTAGCCCAAGAACATTGTACTCTTAAGACATTAGAAAAAAAAAAGAGAAAGTACATAAATGCCAAGTGCAAAAATTAACAATTGATTACATATATATTTGTGTAAAGAAAAAGAGATAAGAACAACAAAAAAAAATTATAAGAATTACAGCAACAAATTATATCAAAGAAAAGAGGAAACGAACAAGAGGTTTTTTAAATACAGCCGGAGAGTCATAAAATATATCGAGATCATTATTGAATTTAAGATTATCATTATATAATCGCATTAATCTGTTAATAGGGGATTTCTGGGACGCAAATGTGCGACACAAAGGACTATGGAATAATGTATCCGCTCTGGTAGTACGTGATGGAATTTTAAATGTAACTAATCCCACCAATTCAGTACAATCAATACCATTATTAAGAAGTTTTTTTAAGAAAGAATAAATCTCTGAGCTGGCGTCGCAGATAAAGTGGTAAAATGCGAAAATACTTACAGGCATCTTCATAAGACGAATAGGCGTAACTGGCCTTAAATGATAGAAATCTTATAAATTTGCGTTGAATAGATTCAATGTTATTAATGTAAACCGCAGATTTTGGGAGACCAAACTATAGAGGCGTAAGCGACAACACCACCAATGTGGGCAAAGTATAAGCTCGTACGACAATTGACACTACGAAAAAGCGTCGACGTTCGCATCAAAAATTCCAACATCTTATTGCATTTATCAACAACATAATCAACATGAGAATCGAAAGTCAATCCAGTGTCCAATAAAACACCAAGATCTTTAATCCAATCAACCTTTTTTAAGGCGGTGTTATTAATCGTGTAAGGAAAACAAATAACTGTTTTATTGCGAGTGAATTGAATGAAATTTCATTTGCTAAGATTAAGAAACAACTTATCACATGCACAATAGTCAATCAGCCTATCAAGGTCACATTGCAGCTTCTCACAGTCTGTGATAGAGGAGACAACCCTGTAGATTTTTAAATCATCAGCAGATTCGAGAAAATATGAATTTTTGAAACAGATCGTTGATATATAGAGATTGAAGAGCAGCGGACCAAGATGCGATCCCTGTGGAACACCCGATGTAATATTAGCTGGGTTAGAATAATATCCCCTAAGTTTTACGACTTGAGACCTATTTGATATATAAGACCGGAGCCATCGAAGCAAATCACCCCGAATACCTGTCACAGAGAGCTTGCGAAGTAGAATGCCGTAATCATTTTTGTCAAAAGCTTTGCTATAATCCGTGTAAATAGCATGTACTTGCTTGCCCGCATCAAGATTTCTTGCTGGGTATAACTCTGGACTGTGGGTTGACCTGGGCGGCACATGTGGATAACATTTCCGACAAATTGTCGCCTTTATTGTTTGTATTAACTAGATTAAAGAGTAGCGTATCAGAGAAGATTTTAATTTAATGTTTCATTCAAGACTTTGTTATGGCTTGTTACTTTGGGGCCATTCAGCCCATATTAAAAGACTATTCAATATTCAAAGAAAAGCGATAAGAATTATTGATTCTTCTGAACTTATCATATAGAGAAGATTGTAGAGAATCGTCTACACAATTAAAAATTTTGACATTACCGTCGCAGTACATATACACTGTCTAATATAGGTATATAAAATAAAATGTTGCCAAATATACCGCAAATAATGAGATTCATTCCCATGATACCCGTGCTTCCACAGATATAAAAATAAATTATACAAGATTGACCAAGACTAGGACGGGAACAGACTACTACGGCCTTTTGATTTTTAATAAGTTATCTACCAACGTTAAAAATATGTCCCTTAAAGCCTCGAAAGCTACAATGACTTGTAAATAAGTGCTATTACTCCGCACTGAGAAAAATGGGCTAAGTAAAGTGTTTACTTGATAAAAAATTATTTACAATAGATAAAGTTTTACTTGGAACTAATCTCGTTAATTAATACCTGCAACTAAACCCAGTTTCCTGAATGCAAGTTGTTACTGTAAATAGTGCTTTTATTAACGGCTATTACACAGCGTACCTGACAAATTTGTGGTAAGTAACGTATTACTTATGGACTACTGGTACTGTATCCTAACTACAGCACATGGTTAGTAGAAGTAACAAACATGCTGATCGTTTTTAAACTCGTGTATTTTCTAAATATGTAACAACTACTTGCCACAACTATGATTATTTGAGTTTGCTGCTACCCCGTGATTGTTTTACTATTCCTGATTGGCTAATGCGGCGGAGTAATGAAATAGTCCCCGAGGCAGCTACGCGCGCAGGCGCGTGCTAGCGTCAAGTAAGAGTTACGGACGTGGGAAAAGGTCGTCGAAAAAGGGTGGCCAAGGAGTACGGCCATTGTGGGCCAGTTGGAACGCAAATATATTAAAAATACCGGGTGAGTTAACTCAAGGCCCCATTCGTATAAAGAATCTCAGCGAAAGAAGAAGTACCGAGCCTATAAGCAATCGGATGTTTCAAGATTGCAGTTTTAAACCACGTGGTGGGATATTTGAATTCCCCATCATTGTGATGATATCTGCGCCCGCTGGTGAAGTTAAAGTGAGGATGCCGTCGCTAGGTGCACTGTTTAGTATATAATGCCTTAAATATTTTTCTTCTATTATCTACTATAGTCTTCCTATTATATCCTATATTAGGCAATATATAGCTATGCGTTGCTATCAATGGACTAATTGCTGAATGTGCGGGAAGATTTTTAATTTCATCGATATATCCATCGATTACAGTATATATCTGTTTATTACATTAATGATACAGTAATCGATGGATCCATCGATGAAATTGAAAACTCGCCCGATCAGTAACGTGATATTAAGCAAAATCGAAAATGGTTCCACTAACAATCTTTTTCGTATAACCACCTAAAGGTGTTGAATTACATGCAAATAGTCATTCGATGAATACTACAGGTAGGTTAAATGAAACAATATAAGTTTTGAATCAACATTTTATAGTGCTAAACCAATATTATAAAATTATAGAGACAATTATTACTTCGTGTCTACACAAGTAACTGTGTTGGGATAATGTTGTTGTATTATTCAATTAGAAGGTAGAAATTGTTAATGGAAAATTAAGTACATGTTCAAAGAATCACGCCTAGTCTGTTTCTTATAACATTTATTATTATTCAGTGAAGTAACGCAATCTAACATTTTTTTTACGTATTGTATTAACACTAAAATATCATTGCTCATATTGAAAAAGTTAAAAAGTGTTAATATCACAAGTTTTATAGTTAATACAACACTTTTTTCTCTCGTGTGAGTGACCAAGTCAAGTGCCACCTGGTATTAGGGATACCCTGACGAAGTAGCCGTTTTCGAAGCGATCACCGGACATAACCGCCACGTACGCCGACAGAGGATCAACTCGCCGAGACAACGCCCAGTGCAAAGAACCAACAGAAACCGCAAGTTTACCGTCTAGGTATATTATTTCTTTGTTTGTTATTAGTTGTAACTTCAAAGCCATATTTCTCTTTGTCCTTTGTTTAGATATCAATAATTTCAATAACTAAGTAACGTTTCAAGGGGGCCCCATTTACCTTATCTTTTATTATTGCTTTATTCATTTTTTCATTATTAAGGAATATATTTTTTGAGTCATTACGTTGTAAATTGTTTAAAAAAAAAACTGTTGTTAAAGTGAAACCAATATCTTTCATTCATATCAGGTAGTCAGTGTGTTTGTCCTATACAAAATAAAACTATTACTAATAATACTGCTTTTTTTCTTAAGTAATAAGTATTATGTACCATCTTTAGCAAAATAAATGCGAATTTAATCTTCAATTATTAATGCAATCGAAGCTACAGCACACTGAATAGTAATTAAAAATTATTTGCAAACAATTTTGAATTACGCATTGCTCGGTGCGCAGTACTTATAGTTGCGGTTGCATAAATAATCGAAGATTTGGGGAACTTTTTTTTGTACTTTATCAGTTATTCACACAGAGTACACAGTAAGCTACTTAATAAATATTCACTAAACTTCCTCGTTCCCTACACTACCTATAGTTGAACAATAAATTTAAGGTAAGTATATTGTATATTTATAGCAAACCATTACCTTCTATATATCAGATATTTAGTGAATGTACATTAATGATACTGTTTCCTTAACACAAGTAATTTAAATAGCTTGTATTAATTATGAAGGTGTGATAGCTGTTATAGAATAGTTCACTCACAGCAATACACCTACTACTTGACAAGGGCAAATCTTTGCTTACTGCAACTACATATATTCTTTGGCTTAACTACTTCAGTTTAATTATCATAAGTAACTTCATAAGTTACCGGTATGAAGCAGACCGTAAGTAAGTTAGATTGCTTCTTGTTAGTATCAGTGTTTAGGATCTCTTTTTTACTAGTGCTAAGTAATCTGTGCTTTTTTTCCCCTATCCAGCTGAACTTTTTACTTACGATAATTGTATTTTTATTTATGATTATTATTTTTTTTTCTCAGTGCGTTCAAGAGTGCTTGGTCAGGAGCAATGGTGCGCGCTTGTATATTCAAATATACTTAAATACTTGCAACAATTGTAAAGAAATATTTCAACAAACACATTATACACATAAAATAAAAACAGGTATTTATATCAATCAAAATTTCCAAGAAAAATTACCATATTGCCACTGCATATTTTAAGGGTTAATTTGTAACTGACTAACACAATATACAAGAAACGTTTTCTTAGACCAAATTCTTATCTATTTTAGGCAGTTTATGAATAACGACAGACTAGATCAATACAAGCGATAGTAAACTTCGTACTTGAACAGCATTTAAACGTACCCACTTTCAAATTACTTATTTCAAAGTTATGAGGAAGTGTAAAAGCGTGTTCGAGTATTTTAACCTTCTAATTGTAGTGAATTGAATTCAGCAGACGATGTTCGATATTTAAATACCTATCTAAATGTCATTAACCAAAAAAAATATGTTTTAATTGCATATCAAAGTTGAGACGCGACAGCAAAATTTTGGTTAAAAAGGGCCTAAGGGCTAGATAAGTTTACTCTTCCGATGTTTTGGTTTTTTGATATATCAATGATCGAATGTATTTGAACATGCTCGACGATACAATCAATGCTAAAAATACTGGTTATTTATTTCTACTGAGTTTTGTAATTTTGAAATCTACATCAATACCTTCGGCGCGTGCAACAACATTGTGAGGGCTTAGATGCTTAGTGTTATCAGTTTTCAACTACCGATTTCACTTTAACGCAGAATACAAAAAAGAAATACGATAATTTTCAATAAAAGTAATGTTTGGTAAGTGGTTTAGGGAGAAAATATTTGTAAAATTTTATTTATTACTATAGTAATAAATAAAATATTGGCCAAATACAGTTCCTTGCAACAACAATTGTCACACACACTGAAATCATATTTTTCAGTTTTCGCTATGTTAATTATGCAAAAATTGACAAAACTGTTTAAGTATCAACCAAATTTGGAAGTAGTACTGCAGTTGAACTCCTAAGAGCGAAAAAACTGAAAGTACACACTAAACAATTTTTGGTAAAATTCCTGTACCGTTTTGGTGCAATTTTGTCACCCTAAAACCGTGCATGAATTTTACTGGCGCAAGTAAACTTCCTACTCTCATGTAATTTTCTGTAGGATTTTTCCATTTAGCACGGAAAGCTCCTTTGTATAATTCCCTCGGCACTGGAAATTTCCATAGAAATTTTCCTGATATACTCGGAATATTCACTGGAAATTTCAGTTATAACTGAAATTACACAGGAAAATTCAGTTAGAATTGAAATTTCCACATGAAATTTTGTTAAAACTGAAATTTCCACAGGAGAATTCATTAAAATTGAAATTTCCACAAAAATTCAGTTGAAATTGAAATTTTCACAGGAAAATTCAGTTAAAGCTGAAATGTCATTAGAAAAGCTACTTTTTTCGGAGTATTTTTCCCGAGCAGGAGAAGTATGTAAGAGCTGTTATTTTTGCAAATCTACTACTGATTTGTGCTTTCGGAAAAAGGTTATTTCTAACTCATGAGTCAGAAACAGTACACAGAATATAATTTTTAAATTTCGAGATAGGTTTTGCATTTTTATTTTGGTATTTGATGATCACAAAATTTGATAGAAATTAATATACGAACGTAAAAGTTAAACGCAAGGTATGAGATTAAAAACCAGCATTTTAAGAAAACTGTTTATTTATTGAGTATCCATTGACAAAAGCATGAAAAACGCAACTTCTTTGTAGTGGACCACTAACCTGAAAAGAAACCAAACTGAATACATGTCGATTTGATATGGAATTTGGATTTGTAATAGCAGAATATTGGCCGAATTTATAAATTTCATTGAATTTATCATTTAAGAATTCATAAATGAACTACCGCTAATTAAAACAATTTGAAATGATGCGAATCTCGTTACAAAAAGAACACTCTACCTGGTATTAAACAAAAATGACAGCGCTGTTGTACATACATTTCCGCGTCCGTTGCTTGATGTGGATAGATTTTTGGACATGAGCCGTGTCAAATATGCATAATTTTACCAACGATTCGTTTACAGTTCCATAGGGTTCTCTGTAGACTATTATATATATATGTCAACAACATGTACAAGAATATCCAGCAATCTACAGAATGTTCTGTGCAGTTATGAGCGAGACATGACAAATTAGTGCAAATATAATAATAACATACTTCTGTACATATTTAGAAAATATAATCTAGGTACTTACCTCTGAATTTTCTTTCCTTTCCCACTGATATCGTAATTATGGACTCCACATAGCGACTACAAACAACTACTAACGACTATGCAGGATTTAACATGATCACTCCACACCACCAGTGTGCGCATGCGTTCACTTATAATTTTACTCTTACTTGGGAAATTTCCCGTAATTGCCGCAGTAATTTATAAATTTGAATGTAATTTTCAGGTATTATTAAGAAATTTTAAATAATTTACTTAATAAATTTCCCGTAGAATTAAAAAAGGCTCCTATAATTGAGATAATTTTTGGAATTATAGAAAAAATCCCAATTTCAGTAAATTTCCCCTACTTGTTACTTTTACTTCTTACCAGTAGGAAAATTTTACTTTTTGCAATGAAATTAAAAAAATTTTTTAGAGTGTATGTAATTCAATGAAACAATATTTGGAAAAATTGTGATATTTTTTTTTTACAAATTGCTGTGGTTTGGCACTCCGGGGTTTATAAATTCTGTGTTATGTTATTATTAGAGATCAATCTTTGTCGATGCGTCGGGCAAATTCTCTCAGAAGCTAATATTTTATTTTTAAGTAAGAATTTGTTAATAGATTTGTTTGATGAATTTAAGTATTTTATTGTTCAGCTGTTTATATTAATTTCAGTCATTTGTACATATTGCCTTCGTCAGTATTGTATATATATTTTGTTCATTGTTATATTCAAGAGAATTCTCGTTGTATTTTATGCGCTGCATAGCCACGCATCTATTTTATGTATGTATGCGATGTAGGGCCTCTGAAAGGGCAGTTCCATAGATTGATGCCGTGAGTAAGTACTTGTTACTTATTTGCTTGGTTACCGTTATTGGTGATTTCATTTTATTAAAATTTTGTTCGCTTAATTTGAATTTAGAACATTAATCGTGGAACTCCATTTAAATAATTATATTATATTTATTGGTGCACATTTTGTGTATAGATCCGTTATTATTATTTGCTTTAGAAGAATTTTGGTTTTTTTTGTTTAAAAAGTTAAATTTTTCCGTTTCTAGTTTCCAAATTAGTTTTCTTTGTTAATCACCTCGTGTAAGGTGAGAAGAAGCATTGTGCTTGTAATTTAAATTCATTTGTGTAAATTTAATTTTGTTGGTTTAAAATTTTGAAACCACGTGGATTTTTGCGATTTGAACTTTCTTCTAGAACAAATCTACCATTTTGTTTGATAAAGGATTTGCATCGTCCTTTTTAATTGTAGATTCATGCCGGTTTTGTTTTCGGCCAGAATCTTATATTCATGGTTTTCATTTACCCTGCAAAATTGTAATTAAAAGTGTTTTTTTTTTTTTAAATAATAAATTTTGATTTCTTTCACCCACTTTTTATTTTTATGATTAGTTCAATCCTGAAAATAACCTTGAGGTTATTAAATCTTTTGCGCCCTTTTAAATTTTTATCCACTGAGCTAGTTGATTTAATTTTTTTTTTAATTTCACTTTTCATATATGCTGGTACCATCAGCTCACAGCAATATGTTTGCAAAAATTTGCATACGGCCTCAAAATTGAATTCTAAGCAACTTTTTCAAATAACTTTTTTGGATATCATATGTCATCTAACCTCACTTTTTGCAGATTCACGGCATATTTTTTAAATTTACCGCCATACTAGTGGTCACGTGACGTGTGTCAAAATAAATTTTGGGGTTTCTAGACATGCACAACCTATATCGCCCAGAAAAAGTTTTAGTATATTTTAGCAATAAAAAAATTTCCAATATGTTGCAATATTTTTGCCGGTCACTGTATAACCAGAAAGTGTTACAATAATTACCAAATTATATAACATAATTTTACCTACTTTGTACCTTTAAAACAACGAGGTAATCAATACTTCTCCAATAAGACAAAAAAAAACACTTTCAGGGGTGAAATCACCCTTCAAAATCCACAGTTTTTCCCCAAAAACCATCAAAATTTAAACAAAAAAAATACTCACCGGTATCTGAACGAACGTCCCATTATTCACCGAAGGATATGAGTAGAGGGGTACAACGGGCACCGTACCGTTCTTCAACAATATGGGACCCTGTATGGGGGTGACAGATGGCGCTTCCTGTCCGTCGTCGTAATAATCGTCGTCATAGTCGATGACAGCGTGCAGACGGGTCTTGGATCCGCCCCCCTGCACTCTAGTGTACGTCGGGGCTGCGGGGGGAGCGGGCGTAGACGGGTTGACGTTATCTTCGACGCTGAAGGGTGTCTGGGGGTGGGGGTAGTGATAGCCGTGCGCGTGGGCGAAGAATGGCGGCGATACGGGAAATGGGGAGCTGAAATTTACCAGCGCCATCTCTCATAGAGGAGGGTATACGGGAAGTCGGTGGCTGATGAGTGAGAAAAGATGATGAGGGGAATAATGGGAGGTGGGTAGGTTATGACATCTTTTGGTTGTCTTTGGGGTAGCTGTAAAATAAAATAAAATATTGAAGCAAAAATAAAACGAATGAAAACGAAAGAAAATTCAAAAAAAAAACATAAAATTGCACAGGGTATGGCATTTAGATGTGTGGATAGACTTATCCACTTGACTAGAATATGTTTTAAAATAATGATTATGCTGAGACAGTTTTCCTCAAATATCTCCTACAGTATTCATTTCAGCTGAAAACGGTTTTTGGCATTAATAAGTATTGTTTACGGAAAATCGATTGAAACAGGGAAAGTTAAAGGTTGAGTATCGAATTCCAAACATTTCATTTAAATGAATATTTAATTGAATAAACTCTATAATCTTTATTTTTTTATTTAACAAAGCATTGTTGGAGTGCATAATATGGAGCACATGCGGTTGATATTGTAAACGCCAAGCATTTGCTCCACGTATTGAGATTTGATCACAGGAATCACTCCGCCACTGCAGGGTGCGGTGAAGAGAGTCACTCTTTCAATGATCAAAACATCTATTAGATGTTTATTTGATAAATGTACCAGATACCATGCAGTGTTGCCAACCCGTAGGAAGTCTTCCCTCCTCCTCGAATTATATTTGAAATTTACATTTCATTATATCATTAATATTATAATTATTATTTTGAAACATGTTTTTGAAACGGTTTCGTGTTACACGTCATCAATTTTACGTTCACTAAAATGTCTACAATCGAAATATTTTTTTAGTAGTGTTAATTACCTGCAATAAAAAAACAGAGACACACACAGCGGGATAATCTTACCAAAACAATTTGAAGGAGCAAAAAAACAAAAGAGGACACAATCGTATTTTTACATGTAAATGAGTTGTGTGTTGAGTAGTCTTGAGTTCAAATTGTTTAGTGGCATAAACTTACTCACTTCTTGCTTTCTTTGCAATTGTACCTTTTTGACTTTTATCCCGTTATTTCTGAATCAATCGTCACACAAAAAAACGCTTCCCTCACTTTGAAACGTATTTCCAAGCGGTCTTGTACACTCTGGTTCAAAAACATTTCAAAAACGCTTGGACCAGTTTCAATATTGACGCCACTACTTTAAGCGCGTTTGTCGACAAAATGACATGTTTTGAAACACTACGCAGAGGTTTCGTAAAAAAAAAAAAACGCTTCCCTATAAAATCTCCATAGTAACCAAATTTAGATTTCCTGCCATCATTTTTAGTGAATTCAACGTAAAAGTATTAAAATAACGTAAAGTGGGGCAATTCCGACCAGTTTTATGTACTATTTCTGAGCTGCAATTATTATTATTGATCGAAAAAAATTGATAAAAAAATTATATATAATCATACATCTTTTAGCTACACATACCATCATGTATATTAACCAATGTAGTAAACACTATTTTTTCAAAATAATCAAGCGTGATCGGTTTTGCCCCATAATAGGGAGAATTCCAATCACCCATCTATTTTCTTATAAAAACCGATTTAAAAGCTACACGAGGTAAATCCAATAACAAAAATTTGAATTTAAAAAAAAGGAAACTTACGGAAATAACAGGAAATATGTATTATAGAAATGGCAAACAGATAAATAATGACATAAACTATTATAATTCAATAAACTAAAACTAAAACAAAATTTCAATCAACGCGCTTCCCTCTCAGTTCAAAAACGTAGCTTCCCCTTCTATGACCAGCTGGATAATTTGGTTTTTGGAAGTTTCCTAAATTTCGTCAACTTGGAGAAATACAAAAGTCATCTTTCTCTCTCCTTAGAAACTACGGTTCTTTAAAGTATTCTGAAGTAATAATAATAATAATAATAATTCATGCCTTCGCATCCCCCAACAGCTTTCGCCATACAAGGTAATGAATATGGCACCCCATTGTTTTCTGATGCTTTCATAATGGATGAAGTGCTCTATTTTACTGTCCTGATAGCGCTTTGGAGGTATTTGGGGTTATATTGCTGTCCCCCGCCAGGCCATACTTTTTTTTTTATAGTTTCTCACCATAATTTTCAATAAAACCAACGTAGAAACATGAGTATGTCATATTTCTACGTTGTTCTATGAGCATGTTCTTTGTTCTTTTACTTTTTAACTGATCGGTGTATTACCCATGAGGTGTTAATTTTCCCCTTACTCTCTTTGTTATTCCAACACTTTCATAAAAAAGAAACGGTGAAGAATGAATGACAATTGATTCTTTTCACCTTATCCCTTTTCGAAAATTCGCTTAGTGCTAGTGGGATTCCCTGGTAGTAGTTTGTTTCCGTCTGTATGTAATATTACTCGTTGTCATTCCATCGGAAATTATTTTTTTAACACAGGAAACTTTAACGCAATTCTTAAAAAGCCGGTTAGTTATCTATGTTATAAACAAAGTTTATTAAATGACTGTGTTGCAAAACTTTCTTATCCTTTCCATAGATGCCAGACTAAATAATTGCCGTAAAATCAGGATTGATCGATTTTACCCCTTGCGATCGAATTTGCCCCACTCTACGGTAACTATTGATGTAGTAGAAAATAATAGACTATTTTATGTTTTAACATTGGGATTACTAAAAATTATTCCGGAAAACTCATTCATTATAGTTCCGAGTTTCGCGGTAATGTTTATTTGTAAAAAAAAATTAGGCTAAATTTGCTGTTCGTCTACAAACACTCCATCTTGACGAATATAGTAACAAAAAATACCCCCTATAAATTCCCCTTAAGAAATGTATCTCCGAAAATGTTCCCTCACCCAAAAAATTTACCCCAAATACAGGGGAAATCCCCCAGGTTGGCAACACAGATAGCATTTTATAATCGTATTTATTGTGCGATTCGTACCAAATATGTTCTATTGCTGGAATGAAATAAGAGGAGCACCATCTATACGACAATTTCTGTACAACATAAATATTTTGCGTATTTGCTATAGCAAATTGTTCCCAATATAGTATACTAGTGATGTATAAAACTGCTGCTTAACGTTAGCAGCTACAACCTGCTTCTGCTACTTTTGGTTAGCAGTTCAAAAAAAGCTGTTAAACAGATAAACTGTTTCTACAACTTTGCACACCGCCCCAAAGTGTCTTTTGTTACCGATATTCACTCAATATTTATATGTATTTATGTTCCGGACGATTCAGGTTGTAGCTGCTAACGTAAGGAAGCAGTTTTATACATCACTACATTTTATACACTGCTTTACTGCTATATATAACTGCTATGAATATACATGTACGTTTCACAACATTCGCACTTGTCTACTATATCAGGAAACTGCTACAAAAAGTAGCAGATTCTTTTGATATTGAATAGCTGCTAATACAAACTACTAACGGTTGCTAGCTACTACAAAATAGCAGTTTGCTTCGTAGCAACCCATCACTAGTGTACAACACAAGTATTTTGCGTATTTGCTATACTATATTTGGAGAAAACTGCTGTAAGAAAATCAGCGAGATATTCATGATTGGCACTCCAAAAAAAAGATTTAGTTGATTTAACCAAAAATAGTGTTACAGCCATTCAATGAAGTTGCTCTCAGCAATTAGAACAACAAAGTGATATTGTACTTATAGTTTTTGACGAAATAATTTAGTTGATATGATAAACTTTTTGACTAAACATTTTTGTTGCTACAA
>RXPK01002531.1:0-67138 GCA_004143645.1 Protaetia brevitarsis
TAAGAGATTTTCTCTAATGCGAGCATCGCAACTGTATCACTTCGACTAAAAAGAGGTCATCGGCATATATCGGCAAGCATATACTGTGATAAATGTTCTGGAATATCATTATTATATCATAATAAGTACTGGGCCTAATATTGATCCTTATGGGACACCGTACATTACTGGTTGCATATTGATATACAATCTTCAACTAACTGCTGCTTCTTCTTAGGTATGATGCTAATAATTCATTTGCTGTACCTCTCACCCATATAATTAATCTTAGTTAAAGGAAGTTAATGTGATACTGTTCAAATGCTTTGTTCATATCCATATAATTATTCCACGATTCGTGTCGATCTTTGCAGCAATTTTCCCTATGGACTCAACTAAAGCCCTGACGAGACATTTGTCTGTATCATGTTGCGCAGGTTAATATCTTCTGAGTTCGAAAACGCAAACTATCGCTTGCATACATGCTTTCATAACCTTGGATAGAGTGGCAACACAGATACTGGTCTATACTTTCCTGTATTGGTTTATTCCCGGTCTTATAAATGCGTGTTACTTTTGCCTTTTTAGTTTCCTCTTCGGGAAAGTACCTTCTTCCAAACATTTATTAATTATACAGAAAAAGGTCCGCAATTTCTGTCTAACTTCCTTCAATAAAGCAGTACTCGTCCATAGTACGTCTTTGTTTTTTTATTCTTGATGTTATGAATTATTTTTTTTTTTCTTTTGCTTTTTCGTTCAGTAACAAAGTAGAGGAGATTTCTCAGTTTTTGTAGCAATGTATTGGATCTATAATACTCGTGTCGACATCCCTGTGTAGTACTACCAATTTGAACAAATAGTGTTAATGTTTCTGCTGTAAGGTGGATTTCCGTATGAAAATTTCCATCGTTTTTTAGATTCTTTTTTTATAATGTCCAGATTTTTTTTTGTTTTTCGAGTTTATAATTTGCAACTCATAATTTTTCCTTTTAGCACTTGCAACTTTCTCCTGATATATATATTTTTTTCTCGCTTGTACATTTGCAGTATACTAGGACTCTTTGTTGCTACGAATATTTTATGTAGAGCATCTAACTTGTTTTTAGCTTTCCTTACTTCCTGAGTCTTCCAATCCATATTTGTAATACTAATATTCTTTTTATGTTTCGGGAAACTCACGTTGTATGTACCCATGATATATTATGGAATGCAGTGAATTTTTGTGCATTCTTATGATGGAGATTTATTCGTTACTTCTGCCCATAGCTTCTAAAAGTTTGTTTGATCAACATTTATTATTCGTATGCATTCAGTGTGTGTGTGTCAGGAAAGGTATTATAATGGCAGAATTTGATGTATAATCTCGTCTGATTTCCAGTGGATTTTACTGGAACTTTTTATCTCTTTTAGTTTCCGAATGTTTCCGTGGGAAGATCGATGTGGGTCACACTGTATATTGAAAAAAAAAATTCAAATGACTTATTGAATAGAGAAGGGACACCTCTGAAGTACTCCAGTCCGATTTATTTATGAGGAAGAAAAGAAAAAGAAGATCTACGTTCATCGCTAATTGAATTTCGAAGGGTCAAGCAGGCATAGAAAAGACACGTGTAAACATGTGTTCTTTTTAGAGGGAGTGCATGTTTAGGTAATAGACTCCCTTAGTTTTACAGAATTCATTCGGTCTTCGGTTGAGAATGGGAACCAATGTGTTCCTGAAACAATTGTTCCGAATTAATCAAATTTGATGTAGTGCTGAGAAATCGAATATTTACGTGCCTTTAACACAGTTTTAGATAAAAATTAAGTAAACCCGAATAGTAACGAATTACTAATTCAATACGAACGATAAACGGATGTAATTTTTTTATGACCAATATATTTATATAAATTAACAAAACAATAGTTTTGTAATTATTACATTTTTCAACATAAACATTGGTAAAAGAGCGTTTAATGTTATCACAAATATTTCTGCAATATTCAGAGAGGCAAAGTCCACACGTGATCAAAAACGAGCGTAAATAACATGCATGTACACTCCGTTTACTCATAATTCGCGCAATTCTCATATTGTCAGTTATTTTGGAACGCTCATAACAATTTTCTCAAAGAAAAACCAATTTAAAGGCATTGAAAATATTGTGAGCGCCTACGTATTCAAGTATTTATTTATACATTGCTGGGCTATTTATTTCAATTCAGTTGATTTGAGACCAACTTATTTTTGTGTAAAAAGCATGATAATTGTTTCTTCACCGTACGACTTAAATATTTTTTTTTATTCCCTTAAAAACCTTTCACGGTAGTGTAAGTAATATCTGGGAAAATCAAGGAGATCGAGCAGAACATAGACGATGAGATAAGGGAGCATTGACGGAGAGACATGAATTGGCATGAGGCAAGAGACAATGGGACAAGACCGGAAAAGTGGTAGAGACGAAGCATAAGGGCAAGAAATTGAACCTCAGCCTCGAAACGACTTAAATAATATAGACTAAATACACCATACCGTCATATATATGGAAGGGTGATTTTACACTGCGACCTAAAAGATCTATTGTGTCCCCTATTCTTGCTGTTTTACGGCTGGGCTTCCAATCCAATATTCATTAAAATTCGAAATTTTAAGATAATACCACTAAACTTTTTTATAGGGGTAATGAACAAAAGTCGTGAGTTAGCGGCCCCAATTTATTTTTAATTTCGGCTACTCATTCTTAATTTTCTTCTTGCCTAACGTTTCGACCAATTTAGGTCTTTTTCAAAGGTAAAACTACAATTTTTATAACAATTATAATTTCTATATTACAGTGCAAAAACACTTTACTTTACCTTTGTCTCCATATTTAACTTAACTAGTCCACATATTTGTCAAATAACCAAAAGGTTTAATTTTCGTCAATATAGTTATTTATAAGTTATGCTTTTTTTAAAACCTTGTTTTATTTATTTATTATATGGTTGTTAACAAACTAAAATTCATTTAAACAAAAATACAACATCTGTATCGCTGATCTTTAAACTGTGTGTTTTTTTATAATTTTAGATGAAAGAAAGATTCTTTGAAACAACCTTGATCAAAATGTGAATACACAGTATCTTTACACAGTAATTTAACATTTGAATCATATTTTTTTTTTATTATTTTAAATTTAGGTAGTTTAATTCATTAAATAGATTTTAATTAATTTCTGTTTGACAACAAGGAAAATAGGTTCGTTTTGAAAATCAATCATTTGGACAAATTTTTATTGAAATTACGTTTGTTTTATAATCGGAAAATAAATTTTGGTTAGGTTTTGAATTTCTATCCTGTCATTAACTGCATTTTTTTTTGTTTATGAATTTGTATCATTTCAATAATGCATCCACACTGTTGAAAATATTACGGTGTTGGCGTTAATTTTGCGCTAGTCAAATATTTTAGTGTTGATTTTCCAAACTTTGCCAGGCGAGTTGACTACGCGTATTTAATAGAACAGAAATTACTAGAATTTTGTGTGAATTCTTTGTTCAGATATGAGATGACTATTTTTCTAGAACATTTAGAAGCGTCAACCAATCAGAATTTTTTCCCTCGGATAGAATATAGAAACCCCGCCTATCTAATACAGTATTGCATTATACGCACCACCTGCATTGCACCGTGTATCTGTTTTCGTGTTTGATTCTCCGTATTAACATATCCAAAACAAACCACCAAATGTGACTGACTTGCAAAGTGTAGCCTCGTGTTATTTAAACGTTAAATTCCAGTGGGCATAAAAATTTCATCTTAAAGATGTATTGGGAACATCTATTTTACGCAATTAGTTTAAACTTGAATCAAATAGCATAAACATTCACTTAATTTTGTAATGGTTCTCAAAAAATTATTTTAAAATTGGTACGTTTAGTTGAAAACCAAAACTTGTGAATGAGTGGTTTTGCATATTTATAATTGAGAAAACGTCTTAAAGAGAGAATATTATAGCACTAAGAAATAGGAGTTGCATATTAAAAAGACGTTGTGTTTAGAAAATGGTGTTAAAACACCCAATAGATCGCATTCATTTAGTTAAAACAGCTAGTAAATTTGTCTAGTCTAATCAAATAAAATGTGACTAGGAAGATTTTATAATTCCACGTGTCAGTTGGACAAAATAACCCCTTAGCAATAGACAATACTTGACTATCTTTGCTCGTCAAATTTAAGCTTCTATAGTTCTCGACCAAAATAACACGAAAAGAGTGTGGACCCTCTCTGACTATAAATTAGTCAAAAAAAGTTGTTAAAATTTTCAACAGTCGCAGCCTTGTAAGTTGATTCTTTTTTTAAAATTTTTAGTTTTATTTAAACTTAAATTGATGACTTGTTATTACCAATGTTTTTTTAAAGCTGTAATATTATTATTATATTTATGTCCACATATTCAGAATTAAATTCCAACTAGAAGTTCAAAAAAATCCAATGACACAGTTCGATGGGACACCTGTATATGAAATATCAAATACTTTATTTTAAAATAGCATAAGTATAAAGTAAGCAAATAATATAAATCCATGATTAGTATTTACATTAATCAAACATGCAATTTTTAAGCAAAAAATTAAATGTCCTGTGTACTATCTTTTCCCTTATTTTTCGAAAATTTATCAATAATCTTTAACCGCAAATATAAAAGTGAATCAGAGAGTTGCAATAATAATTACTTTTAAACATTGCCCTCTGTGTCAATAGAAACTTGCACTTCAGCAAATTCCAAGAATACTGTAGTAACACTTTTTCTGTTTATATCTAAAGATTTACATTCGAAAATTTAATTAAGTCGTGGTGGGAGCGTTTCTTTCATTTAAAAGCAATATTTTAATGGATTATATGAATAAATTTAATTTAATGAAGGCGTGTTAATTAGTGGCTTATCTTACAATTATTGTGATCTTAATTGCAGTTTAGCAGTTTATTCTCACGAAATTAATGTGACTTCTATTTTAAATCCTCTCATTCATTCAATACTTCATATAATCTTTATTTCTGCATGTCTAACAATGCATGTGTTTGAGCGAATTGCTAGAACTATATTTGTCTCAAATAAACAAACTCTGTTGATTTAACAAAATGCTGTTATTGTTTTTTATTGAAACTAAAAATAAATCGTTCGTTCGACAAAATTCACATCTTCAAATATTATTTAAATTAACTAACAATTTTGCAACTATAATCAAATGTAAACATAATTTGATTTAACATAAAAGAATAAAATAAATTCCAAATCATTTCATTCCCATCGTATTTTTCTTATACAATTGCAAAGCACCTTTAGCTTATTATTAAAAAAAAATGACTTTTTGATACATATCGCTGTAAAGAGAATTGAAAGACCTTTTCAATGTGTGATTATAAGACCCATCTTCGCTATTAAAATTTTAAGGGTGCACAGAAAAATACTGGACGTGATATCAATAATCTGCGTTCTTTGAGTGAATTTTCATCGACAGAACGAAATGCGTCATTGTTATGATAAAATATTATTTACAATATTTGATTAAGTAGTAACAAGATTCATTAGTGCAATAAATTAGAATTTTGTTAATAATATTAATATGAACGAATATAAATTGCTTATTTTTAAATTTATTCACGATATGAACGCAATAAAGTATTAAATGATACCTTCTTCGTTAGTTCAATAGTCTGCAATTTACTGCAAGAACTAGCAGTACCATATCTCAATTAAAAATGTACGGCAGTGATTTAATTACCGACTATTATCCGTGTATGGCCCATTCAAAGCACGATGCAAAGTCGCTTTTAATGATCATATGAGCAATAATCCTGTTAAGACGATAAAAATTCAAGACATCCCAAAAATTACCAACGACCCATACCCCAATCTTTGCCAGCAGCTAACATCACCAAAGGATTTTCTAAAGCAGGCATTTGGCCAATAAATAACCTAGTGTTTACTGATGATGATTTTCTAGCAGCTAGTATAACTGACCGTCCTTATTCAGTTCATTACCAAACTGTGAAGTATCTCAAATTGATCTACCCTCGGAATCTTCCACTATTAATAAAGAATCTTTCGATATAGTGACCTCTATTCATTCAATCATTCATACAAGTTAGGGTGGGCACTTGATGTCCGGGCACTTGAGCAAGGTGCTCATTGTACCATCCCTATTGATTCTCTTATTTCCACTCGAGCAGCTTGGTGTTCTCTATAAATCTTGCCCAGTGGAAACTTGAGGATCTTCGAGGGCTGCAATAGATCTCTCCCGAAGTGCTTCTGCCTAAGTACCTTCAGTTCCTCATATGTGCAGATTACATGTAAACTCGTTTCCTCCTGTAGTTCGCATCTTCTACACCACGGTTCGCTTACTCGGCCTGTGTTGTATAGATGGTTTTTCAGGGACAGTGTCCAGTTACCAACCCAGTAATGATCTTAACTTCTTTCTTACTGCGCCTGAGTAGGTTATCAGAGAAACTACCATCCCCATCCCCTATCAGCGTTTTGGTATGGAGTTGACCTTCAGTCGACCTCCATTTCTTTGTACTTTCTTTATCTAACCAGGTCCAGATCTCCCTTCTTGCGGAATCCTTAGTGATCCCACATACGAGCTCTGGACCCATGAAGTGTCTCTTAGAGCCCTCCTTGGCTAGTTCATCGGCTATTACGTTGCCCTTTATATCCTCATGTCCCGCCATATAGTGACCTCTAATTAATAGTATTGAAATTGTAGTTTTTCAAAAAACTAAGTCTTGCAACGAAATTCTTCAGGAATTACAACCATATCCTAAAGCTAAAGTGCGCCCAGAAATAAGGAAGAAAAAAGTGAAAGCCTGTTCCAAAGGTATATATCTGTTTAGAAGAAAAAAAATCGCACAGAGGAAGACCTTGACAAAAAGAGAATAGAGTTAGCCCACCGGGCAAAAAAGCAAAAATTTTTCAAATGAAGAGAAGTAAGATACAGAAGAAGCAAGTTGGATCGTCCAGTGATTCTTCTGATTTCGAGAAGCCTATCAAAGATAAGAAAGAAACGTCCACCATATGCGAAGATTCTGATCAGGACAGTGTTTTTGATGAATGAGATCTTTTCCAAGGTATATTGGATGATGAGAGCATATTATAATAATAATAATAATAATAGTTTATTGATCTCGTAGACCATACAGGTTGAGCATTAGGTCAACAGACATTAGTAAGAGCAATAAACATAAAAAAAGAAAAATAAATACAATTCCTTGTGTGCCAAAAAAAGAAAAACAAAACAAGAATATAAATCAACAAATTACAAAAGTTACGTATTTATAATTTTAATTACGCTAAGTACAAACAAAATCATAAAATTCATTTAAATTGTAAAAAACATTATTTTGAAGGAAAACTAAAAGTTGTTTCTTAAATCCTGAAATACTGCTTATATCTCTAATAAACGCAGGTAAATTATTATAAATCTTAATACCCATATAAACAGGTGATCTCTCAAAAGTAGTTAAATCATGTACTGGAAAACATAACGCATCCTTATTTCTGGTGTCATATAAATGAAAATTACTATTTCTTTTCAACGTAGCTAAGTTTAATCTTTACATACATCGCAATTTCAAGAATATATACAGCTGTAAGAGTAAGTATACGCAAAGAACTGAAGCAAGCACGACAGGAAGTCGTCTTGAAAGTCCGCAATTATTCCTGATAGCTATTTTTGTAACCTAAACTTTTTTATCAATGGGCAGAAACCTCCCCACTCACCCCCCCAACAAAGAATCGCATACCGTAGCCTGGAGTGAAACATGGCGTAGTAGTAGGAAATGGCAACCTCTACGCAAGTAATATTCCTCAACCTGTATAAGGCGTAACATACCGATGATAGAGACTTACATAAGGCGCTAGCATGTACCTCCCAGTTTAAACCCGCATCAATTTCAACACCAAGAACCTCGTACTCCGTATTTGCTCAATTGTCTTAGAGTTCATACGAATTAAGTCACACTCGCTTATTTTGTCTATGCCAGGACTAAAACGAATAAAAACGGTTTTCTTGCTGTTGACATGAAGCCTGTTATCTTTCAAGCATTTAACAAAACTGTCCAAGAGTTCCTGTGCCTCAATAATTAAATCCTTCTTGTTACAGTCAGACACCAAGAAGGTAGTGTCGTCAGCATACATCACAGTATTGCCTTTGCAGTTGTAGTTAGCAGATCTTCACATAAACAACAAATAACAGGGCCCAGAACAGATCCTTGCGGGACACCTCTCTTAATATGCAAAGCATTCGATCTACATCCGCGAATTTCAACAACCTGTGACCTATTTAGCAGATAGGTAGTAAACCATTGTAATAATTTCCCGCGAACGCCGTAGATATAAAGTTTCTCAAGTAATATATGATGGTCAACCAGGTCAAAAGCTCTACTTAAATCCATAAACACACCAATGCATTTTTTCCTTCGTTAATTTCGTTGTATAGTAAATTTATGAATTGAAGCATAGCAGTTTCAGTAGAACGATTTTAAGGAAACCGTGCTGCTGTGAACTAAAAATTTTAGCGTAGTTAAAAAAGATATTAATTTCTCACACATTATTTTTCTATTATTTTGGATAAAACTGACAAAAGGGAAATAGGCCTGTAGTTATTTAAATCTTTTATATCATCTTTTTTATGTAAAGGCAGAACTTTTGCACTCTTTAAACAACTGGGGAAAATGCCATCACTAAACGATCTATTGATTAAGGCCGTAATAGGCTGCACCAAAAAGTTAACATTATTTTTAATAATATTATTATTGATTAGGTCTAAACCAGAACAGTTGGATGATTTTAACTGCATTATAATATAAGCTACTTCCATTTCCGAAATATAATTAAGGTACATAGTACGATCATTAACTTTTATATTACCACTATCATAAACATTATTTTCAAGAGGCGATGCAAGATCATTAACACTATGTATGAAATGCATACTAAATGCTTGAGCCATGTCAGTCGGTGAATTGATCGTGAGCGAACCAACGTTAATTTCTTGAATATTATTCTGATTCTTATTACAGTTAATATTGTTATTTATTATGTTCCATACAGTTTTACTTTTATTTTTTGAGGTTTTATATAAATTCGAGTGGTAGAGTTGCTTTGCGGTATTCAAAACAGATTTGTATATTGATTTATACTGTCTATAATACAAAAAATCTGCTTCTGATTTACTGTTAACAGCTAGATGATACAAGTACTTTAATTTTGCAGAAGAATTTACAATACCCGCAGTAATCCAAGGCTTTTTCACCGTGTTACGCATCCTTCTAAGAGGAAAAACTCTATCAATATAGTAGTTTAATATTTTGATGAAAGCATCGAAGCCATCATCAACTGTATAAGTATTGTAAACGTCACTCCAGGTCTCCAACGATAAGATGATTTAATTCCGATAACCAGACGCACTAAAGACTCTTGTGAGTCTAGGTTCAGGTGTTTTAAAAGGAAGTACCTACCACTGGAAAATGTATAATCTGGCCAGAATGGTCAGAAAGGCCATTAAAATCTGTTTCACAGCTGATATCATATAAAATATTTGAGCAAACAAAGTCAATACAAGTACTACTTGCCTCAGTAACTCTGGACGGACCGGTATTTAAAAGTGTCAAATTATAAGCTGACAATATGTTTGAAAAGTATAGCTTAGCATCAGAATTAGATAAAAGATCGATGTTGATGTCACCAGAAATAATAAGACGGCTGTTATTCTTACAAAGGTAATCCAATAAACAAATAAAATTTACAAAAAAGTCATCTAAGTTAGAGGCAATTGGAGATCTGTAAATAGACACTACTCTAATATTACATTATCTAATAGTCTAAATTCAGATCCACTAACTTCTAAAATTTGTTCTTTGCAGAAATCATGTAACATCAAAGGTTGTTGAGACACAAATTTAGATTGATTATACAAAATAATAACACCTCCATTTTTATATACAGATCTACAATAACACTCTGAAACAGAATACCTCTCAAATGAAATAACATTTAATTCATTTAATTTTAACCAGTGTTCTACTAAACATACTATATCATAACAATTTTTATCGAAAAAAACTTGGAGAAGCTCTAATTTATTTTTAATACACTGGATATTTTGATAAAAAATTTTAACAGTTTCTGGAACCAATACGCACCGCTGTGGTTGCTATATTACATTTGGATTAAAGTTAATTTTTCTTTTTTGAACACTTATTTTACGTAGCAGGCAAGGACAAGACACACTGAAAGGAGAGTGATCTGTACCTAAGTTTAACTTTAAAGAAGCATTTGCAGAGACACAATTTTGGCAAGACCATTTGTCATTTACACAATTGTCAACAGAATGATCCTCCGCACCACACTTAATACAAATAGTATCTCGTTCGCAGTCCTTAGCTGCATGATCAAAACCCGCACACCTGAAGCACCGAAACACACTTACATACTCAAAGACTTTGCAAATATTCCATCCGATACTAAGACGCCCTTCACCAATAATTTTTTCATATGTAAGAGGATCCACTTCAATTATGCACATATATTTCGTCTTCATTTTTTTAAAAACTTTGATGGAGAGCTGCAGATTCTCATGTTGGAGGAAACAATTCTGCTTCAAGATAGAACACTTCAGCTCATCTATATCTAACTCTTCATCAATTCCAATGACCTTCACGCACGGGTTTATTAAATCCGGAATTTTGATATTGTATTTCTTTTTTAATTTTTTTGCAGCGGCATCTTTAATTTTGATAGAATCCTCCTTATTTTTACATTTAATTACCACACCACCATCTTTAATATTCTTTATTTCAACATTACCTATTTCTAACGAGGCAGGCTTTACAGTTTTACAAATATCTTCCTTTGTTGTAGAGTTATTTTGTTTTGCTTTTGGCTTAATTATTACAACATCTTTAACTACATCAGAGTAACTTTTAGTGTTCTCAGTAGGTGAAATCGATCTAGAAGCCAATTCTTTTTTAATATCATCGAGTTGTGAATTAATTGATGCCTTAAATTCATTAAATTGTGCGGATAAGTCAGTAAAAAATTGTAAATAACAAATACAATTGTTACAAAACCATCTCAAATTCATAATATTGCTCATACATTGAAAGTCTTTATTAGTAATATTGAGACAATTAATGTGAAACATTCCTTTGCAAAGACCCGAACATTCCACTGTAACATCCTGAGATTCAATGATAGAAGAGCATTCGCCGCATTTAACCTCCATAGCGGCCGCACCGCTATTCTTAGGAGATTACATTCTGGTGAAGTTTGCTACTAAGAAAGCCATAAAGTGCTATGTTGCGGTAGTCCAAGAGGTGACTACTGTGACCAGTGCATGAGGCAAAATTTTTGCGCAAGAAAGGAGACTAGAATTTGTGATATTTCTCTTATCAATCGCGACGATATCGTCTCCAAGCTTCCTCAACCAACTAACATTAAAGGAACCGCTAAACAGTCTGGATTTTTTCCTTACGTAGCAGGGTAACATTTTTAAAGCACTTTTGTTATCTGTTCATATATTCATTTACCTAATCAATGATTTAAATGGAGGTATGTTGAAAGGAAGTCAGAAAAGTATATTGCACACTTAAAGAAATTTTCGCAATACGTTCACATATGTGTTCGAAATGTCGTTTACAAAGCTTCAATAAAACGTCACGACTCGCTAAGTCGTTGAAACACCATTTTTAATAACAGTCACATGTCTTGACGTTTCGGAACGATATTGAACGACAGGAATGAAATAGCAGCTTTATATATCTAAGCATACAAAATATACCCGTTATAGCACGATATGTTTCATCCAGTCGGGATTAAATAATTTTTGCACTTAATTTTTTTTATTTTTCTTTAATTCTTATTGTTGAAATCTCTTTTTGTATTTATACTTCATCCGCTAGTTATCCCCTGCATAATTACAAATTCCACAACTTCAATTATACATAGAGTAAATACCCTGTAACTCCCTTTCTAAATGACAATTTTTTAAGTGGGAAATGAAAAAAAAAATCGTAATAACGTGTCATACTATGATAAAACATATATCGAAGTTTGATTTTATTGTGCCATTTCCCAAGCCACGATTCCTAATTGTATTAACACAGTTGGCCATAATAGGGTCACTCGGTAATAAACGGAATCAATGAACCCAAATGCTGTGGATTTCTAGGTTATACGATCCCCAATAAAATAATGCAAAGTCCGACAACTTGAAGATTGGCTTATACCAACAGCAAATCTCTCATTATATGTTTGAATTTCTCCCAAAAAAAGTCTTTCTTTAACTAAAATATTTGCAGATTTTTAGCGCTTTCGCTTATACCGGAAGTCACCATCTACTTTGTTATTTTAAATATAGGGGTGAGTTTTTTATCTTGAGACAACGGAATATCTCTAAAACACTGCATCAAATCAAAAAAAGATCTTAAGAAGATTTGTTATAATTTAGGGAGCTCACTGAATGGTGTCTAACTCGATCTCCCACGTCAACAATTCCATTCTTTTAATCGAGATCTCAAAATTTTGTGACTTTCCTTTGGTTAAACCCAAATACCGCATCAAGTTATTGAAATCTGATTGAGTGATGAGATGTGGTTTGTTAGAGAGAACATGCAGTGGTATTAAAGAGTTTAGAATAGCAAAATCAAACTAGTTCCTATAAAACCAGAAATAATAATAATGACAATTTATTTCACCCAATTACAAGTCCCTTCAGATGAGAATGTATTTCGTATTTCTATGTTGTTGTTCTGACTTTTTACGGAAATTAGATATAATGATAAATATTAAAAAATAATAAAATTTTGTTTTGAAGAAACCATGCAAAAAGGATAACAAATGGTTATGTTTTAAATGAGACGATAAATGAATTTTTAATCGAAATTGTAATGTTTTTATGCATTAATAGGTAAATCTACATTTACGTAAAATTGTTCTCTGATTTTTATATCTATGCAATAATAAATGTTTTGCTTCAAAAATAGCTATTTGTATAAGTATGTTTATGAAGATAAATGTCACTTATTACGCCGGTTATATCAATTTATAAGTTTTGTTTTGACTCGTATATTTTTAATTTCCGAAAATATGGAACTCGCATTATCAACAAGAAAATTATTTGTTTTCATTCACAATATTTCTTATGCATTACATAAAGTAACTTAATTGTGATTTTAATAATGTAAATCCCAATCTTTATAAGAAAAAACTTCTGCCTAGTAAGTTTCAACCATCTAATAGGAGCCGTGATCATTGAAAGGACGACTGCCTTCATTGCATACTACGATTGTGGGGTGATTCCTGCGATAAACCGCCCTCCTCTCCTTCCCCCGATACACGAAGCAAACGCTTGTTGTTTACAACATCCTCACCACATGTCCTGCATATATCATAGGTATAAAGATATGGATTTTATTTTAAATGACTGATTTATTTTCATTTCAATCAAAGATAATCACGGCATTTTGTTAAATCAAATACTATAGCCATTCGCCCAAATAAACGCTTTGTTAGATTCGTTAAATTAAATATTCATTTAAATGGAATATTCGAAATTTAATAAGTTGAAGCATAACATGTATTTGAATTAATTGAAATGATTTGGTTAATTTGAATAAAATTTTGTATGGCCATATGGTTTATATCATTAAAGTATTTTTTTATGTTATTTATTATTGGTTAGCAGCAGAAAAACCTACTTCAAGTAAAAACTGAAATTGCCGAGGAATCAGTGAGAGATCTGTTCAACGGATTCTAAAACAAAATCACTTTTACGCATACCACATTCAACTTCACCAAGACCTTCTTGAAACAGATTATGGAAAACGAGTGGAACTTCTTCAACTATGTGTTATTTACGGACGAAGCTACTTTCCATAAAAACGGATTCCTCAATTGCCACAATTTTCGTTATTATTCTGATCACGATCCACGATTAGTAAAGTAAAATAGATCGCCAGCACAGATGGTCTTTAAATGTGTGGGACGGTATCATTGGTGGTCGAGTGCTAAGTCCCTACTTTTTTGACGGCCATTTAAATGGTGACGTGTATCTCCATTTTATTTTTTTTAGAAAACATAGTACCAAACTTTATGCAAGTGGTACCTGTTGAGCCGGACAGGATATTGTTGCAACATGATTGCGCACCTGCTCACTTATGCTGGCTGTGAGGGAACATCAAATAATTTTCAGAGATGCTCTTTAATTTCTAGTTTAACTTCAACGGCCAATGAGCAATCAAAGGCCGGAATTCAGCCGCAGGAGCCTGTATACAGCACTAAATGTAGGTAGGGACGGATATAATCTGGAGTGCCACAAGGGTCAATATTAGGACCCTTGTTATTTATAACGTACATTAACGACCTGCCAGAAAATGTTCCACGATCCAGAACTATCCTGTTCGCAGATGACACGACTATAATAACAAAAGCAAGATCTGAAGAAGGCCGAGAACACGCGATGCAATGTGCGGTTGAAGAGGCGAATTATTGGTTTACAGCTAATAATCTCAAGTTAAACGAAGATAAAAGCAGGCAGTTACTGATAAGAACACACAGCACGCAGGGAGAAAAAAACACCGTTGATTTCTTGGAGCTAAAATTAAACGATCTACTTACGTGGAAAGACCATGTGGACCATGTAATATCCAAAGCCTCAACAGCGATATACATGCTCAGACAATTATACCCAGTCTGTGACTACGACGTGCTACGAGCTGCGTACTTCGCCAACTTCGCCAGCGTTGCAACCTATGGAATACTGATATGGGGAGCCAGTTCGGAAATGGAAAGGGTTTCCTGAAACAGAAAACAGCAATTCGGGCCTTGTATGGTATCTGGGATCAGACACACAGCTGTAAAGATCTCTTTAAACATAGTGCCATACTTACAATTCCTTGTGTGTACATACTTTCTTGTATCAAATATGTCCTGGCAAATCGCAATAAGTATGCAGACCACCAGCATCACCTTCATGACACCAGGAGAAAGAACAAATTAATGCTGCCATACTACAGGATGTGTAAGAGTGAAACAAGCACAAACTGCAGCTGCATAAAACTGTATAATAAGATCCCGTCCAGTGTCACATTACACCCGCCCGGATATGTTCTGCGATGGTTGAGAGCTTTACTTATAGAGAGGACTTTCTATTCAGTAGCAGAATTTTTAAACTGTGATTTACATTTACATTAAACTCTTAAAATTATTTATTTATTATCAGATTTTAACGTTTGTGTTTGTCTTTCATTCATTACTTCAATATTTAAAACAATTGACATGTACGCTGTACAGGAGATATTTTACTTTTACTTATGTGTATTCATATATATATATATCCTGACGTTGTACTTACTAACTGTAATTACATACATTATATATACAATATACAATATACAATACACAATATTATATTGCGCGTAGGTCAATCAAAGTAAAGGTCCAAAATCGGTGCGAAAAACATTACCTTCAATGAATCATTAAATTATCTATGCTTTTACGCCTTTTACTTTATATCTTTGTTCACACTTTATTGAATCGATTATTCTGTTTATAGTTCAGCATTTATTAAATATCCTTATGCTTAAAAAAAAAAGGTTTTTCATATGAGAGCATAATAATTTTCACATAATCTTTTAGGATTAACTTTTTCAATGTAATACGAAAGTATCATCTCTATACTTTAATACATATATTGTAAATTATATTGTCAGTTAAACCCTATTTAATCTCACCTATCATAATGATTTTGCCACATATTTGGCTTAAATGGGGATATTTCGTGTCAATTGAATGATATTAAGGATAATGCGCACACTAAAGCGCACATTTTTCTGCAAAATTTAATATCTATAATCTAGGGACTTGCATTATGAAGTCGATAGTAGTTTGTTCGATGGAATTTTGGTATTTTTACGTTGGGCTTATCGCAGACGCTTTGAGTAGAACTTGGAATTTCAATATTGCAAAGGATTTATCCGAACGTTGATGTGCTAATGTTTAGTATTATTATGAGGATACTTAATGAAAGTATTCGTGATTATGTGGATTAAAATACCGGTAAGTTGCCAACGTATACGAAAACAATATACAGCGTAATGATAAAGTATATACAGGATGAGTTTTTTATCTTGAGAAAACGGAATATCTCTAAAACACTGCATCAAATCAAAAAAAGATCTTAATAAGATTTGTTATAATGTAGGGGGCTCACTGAATGGTGCCGAACTCAATCCCCCACCTTACCCCTCTCCGTAGAGTGGGAGGGGGGACAACTTTGAAATCTTAAATGGGAACCCCCATTTTGTATTGCAGATTCGGATTCTACGCCATCAAGTATGTAGTTTTTGTTTGAAACTTTTTTTTCGAATCGTAACAGATTGCGCTGTAATCGCAAAAGACATAATTATAAACGTCTAGAAAAAAACACAAAAAAGAGAAGCAAGCAAACATGATTTTGTGTTTTTTTTATTTTAACATAAACTAACATTTCAAAAAGCTATGTGTTCGAAACTGTGCCCCTTCACTTCGATACATTTATTTATTCGCAATTGGAATGCTATTCAACGATACAAAACCGTACTTTATTCAGCACTTGACAAGCTGTGAATACTTACACATTGTCCGATCCCCATTCAGATTATTAATTATTAATTCAATACAAATTAGTTAGTGTTGAATATTTGAACAGTAATGGAGGCTATAACATTATAAGAGAGAATTGAAATGATTTACATCTATGGAGAAAGTGGTTGGAATATCGATACGAATTGAAAAAAAAAATTTCAAACAAAAACTACATACTTGATGGCGTAGAATCCGAATCTGCAATACAAAATGGGGGTTCCCATTTAAGATTTCAAAGTTGTCCCCCCTCCCACTCTGGGGGGAGGGGGAGGTGAGGTGGGGGATCGAGTTCGACCCCATTCAGTGAGCCCCCTATATTATAACAGATCTTATTAAGATCTTTTTTTGATTTGATGCAGTGTTTTAGAGATATTCCGTCGTCTCAAGATAAAAAAACTCACCTGTATATGTAATAGTTCAGTATTATTTTGGATTTCTCAATAATGTTTTAACCACATTTCCACTTACTATTAAACTTACCAATCTCTTGGACAATTCAGATTTAATATTAAGTTAGATTAGATTAACAATTACACGCTTAGGTCATTCTCAATGCAAAAACTGGTTGGCAGTGGTAAAAGAGGATCCGCATGGTTCGATTAATCGTTTGATGGCGTGTGATTCGCGTGATACAATTACCAAACCAATCGAAATCATCTGTATGAGGTATTGAAATATTTTTTATCATTTCTGAAATTGTAAACAACGTCAACGAAAAAAGAATTAATAGGATTCTTTTCGATGTAGGTACACATTATGTTTGTATGCATACATACAACGCTAAACATTAAAAACAAATATGATTTTACCCAAAGAACAAACAGGTTTAATTAGTACCATATACAGACTTGTTAGCTTGTATTCATCCCCTTTTTATTCATACTTTGCGTTCGTTTCCCATAAATATTGTGATGTCATAATCTTTATTTGAAAACATAAACACGATTCGGAAAATATGAAGAATAGCCCGGGTGCTCTGAAGTTCGTAATTTTGGTTGTAGAATGACTCTAAAATGACGATTGAGTGTTTATTTTTTGGCGCTGATCACGTTTTTTACAAGTTTTTCTTAAAAAAAGATACGATTTTCAGGTTATGTCACCACACAAAACACGTCGAAAACTTGAAAGAAAAACAACATTTATCAACTAATATGTTCATCACATAACCTAGTACTAAAATGTTTCAACTAATTTATTTTGATGAAATAACACCTTTTCAGGTAATATTTTTGCCAAAAAAAAAATAAGTTTGAATTCGCAATAAGTGCCCTTAGACTAGGGTTTTTTTTATGTTGATACGTTGGTCATCACAAGGTGTCACAGGATCATGGTTGTTGTCTGTAACTGTGCCTTGATAAAACACGCTGTGTTTCTGAGTGGGAACTCATTTAAGGGTAATTGTGCTCGATACTGTTGGACTGGACGTACGGATCACAGCTCTGGAAAGCCATTACGGGCAACGTGCACAACAAACTGGTAGAAATACACATACTAAATGGTGTAAAAAGTAATGTGAATTTTTTGTAGGTTTATCTTATGAATTAGCTCCAAAAAGCTGTAAAACGGAACCTTCATTATCCTCCATACCAAATTTCTATCGTGCAGCAATTACTGCCACTAGATTTCGAAAAATGTTATGGAATATTGCCATTGCTTTAATGCAAATCTTCACGAATGACGATGTTTTAAATCTTAACTTTTTTTCTGACCAAGCCTTGCTTGCTTCTCTTTTTTGTGTATTTTTTCTAGACGTTCACAATCATGTTTTTTGCGATTACAGCGCAATCTGTTACGAATCGAAAAAAGTTTCAAACAAAAATTCCATACTTGATGGCGTAGAATCCGAATCTGCAATACAAAATGGGGGTTCCCATTTAAGATTTCAAAATTGTCCCCCTCCCACTCTGGGGAGGTGAGGTGGGGGATCGAGTTCGGCACCATTCAGTGAGCCCCCTACATTATAACAAATCTTATTAGGATCTTTTTTTGATTTGATGCAGTGTTTTAAAGATATTCCGTTGTGTCAAGATAAAAAACTCAGCCTGTATACACAGGGGACAATATTTGCCTGGGAGGAATTCTAAAATAACTATTTACCTGAGACATAGGTATCAAAACAATCATAGGCTGAAACACTATAGATTTCCAACAAAAAGAGAATTGACAATAGCCTAAGGATCCCTTGTATGCGGTGTTTGGGTTAAACAAAGGAAAATCACAAATTTTGAGATCTCCATTAAAACAATGGAATCTTTTGCATTTGGGGATCTCTGTATTAAAGCATCGCCACGAAAATGAATAGAGAACAATATGTTAAGAATGTTGTATTTTATTTTTGCTAATTCATTCAATTAAAATATTATTCTTCAAGATATGCTTGATTAGATTTGTATATTGTTAGCATTAAAAAAGTGATTGAGACATAATTATCCATTCCCGTAATTGTTTTGAACATGTGTGTCCATAGGTATGTGTATTATGTTCATACATATTTTAAATAAGACGAAAATTTCGTTTATTATAAACAAGAAGCAAATATTTACTTCTATCGGTAAACTTTTAGCATTCTACACTATTTTCAAATACTCCATTCTGTAAATGAGTGATCTTATCTAAAGATTGATAAAAAAACATATCGCCGACAAAATTATGATTAAATCTAATATTAGATAAAATATTTTCAGAAAAAGGTTACTTAATGAAATTGGTACATCCCAGATTGTTATCGAAAGGAAAACAATTCATGACGATTAAATTATCCAAATATATATTTTAGATAGGTATGTGATTTTAGTATGTCTTATTAATTGCACTAGTCGGCACGATTTTGATAACAAACTTAACAATAACACATAAAACATAAGATATCACGTCACATTCTCAAAATAATATATTCATCTGTTTTCACTAAGATTATCGTAAAATTTAAATTAAAAAAAGTATTCTTCTGAAGTACTAAGTATCAGAAAGGCCGATGATTTGACGTGAACCAACGAATCACGTTGCCGACTGTTACTTCTGACAAAAATACTTTTTATTATTTATTATTCTCTAGAAACACTGTCAAATTCTCTAACAAAACACGGGAGCTCACAATACTAATTAAACACTCTAACATTTGTTGTTCTGAAATTTGTAAAAACAACTATTATTTATCTACTAGCAGAGAATAATTATAACTCTAAAACTAGACGTGGTGAAAAGGTTTAGCTCTAGGCTGTGTCTTCAGTTAAAACCTATAAGAACTTTACATCCATTTTCACAACAGTTATTGAAGAAAACAAGTCTGCTAGTGTTATTATTAATTGTACCCCGAAATCAAAAATAATATTTATAAAATTTTGCCATGGAATATGGAATTAAAAATATCTATCGTAACCATTAAATTGTAATACAGCGTTTCCTCAAATTTTGCTGTCAAAATTGACATGTTCTACATAGCCGTGCGTTTCGTGTTTGAATTTTGCTTATTTAGTCATTCCGTATTATCGTTTGTTAATTTTCACATACAGTCTTTCTCAAGACTACGCCTTCATTTCGCATTGAGAGCGTAACGTGTTTTTTTTTTTTGGCAAAATGCCATTTACTCTGGACCAAGATAAACTTATTTTGGATGCATACTTTCGAAATGGTGAGCGAGGAGGTAATGGGCAGTGGAGATATTTAGCTGCACTTTGTGCTGAAGAATTTATAAATCAATTTGCCAATGTGCAAATTGACGATGAAACTCTCCTTCGACACCTAAATCGGATTTGTCCATCGCTTCAGAGGAACTGGTAGTGTTTTGAAGGGAAAGTCACCAGGTCGCCCATCAGTTCTAACCGAAAATGTGGTGGAAGACGTACGTGCTCGTTTGGATCACAGCTCTGGAAAGCCATTACGGGCAATTTGCACAACAAACTGATAGATATACACTTACTAAATGGTGTTATAAAAAGTAATGTGATTTTGTTTGTAGATTTATCTTGAATGAATCAGCTCAGAAATCTGTAAAATGGAAGCTTCATTATCATCCATATAAAAATTTCTATCGTGCAGCAATTACTGCCACTAGATTTAAAAAAATGTATGGAATATTGCCATTGGTTTAATGCAAACTTCACGAGTGACGATGTTTTAAATCTTACTTTTTTTCTGACGAAACCTGGTTTAATTTAACAGGTGATGTAAATTCTCAAAATATTAGGATTTGGTTCGCACAAAATCCTCATGTTATTCGGGAAACGAAATAGCATGCTGTAAAAATAGGGATATATATATATAATAGAACCGATATTATTTAAGGATACAATAACAGCAGCCAGATGTAAACTTATATTATATGAATTTGTGGAACAATTATTTGATGATGAATTACAGCTAGGCTATTTTTCAAAATGACAATGCTACTGCACATACAGCAAGAGAAACTAGAAAGTATTTGCAGGTACTTTTTGATAACAGAGTTATTGGCTTTGAACGTTGGCCATCTATAGATCTTACACCGCTTGACTTTGTTTTTATTTGGTCATCTAAAAAATAAAATTTATCTGAACCGCTTACCATATCTTTGTTGTAGAGTGTATGCTATGAAAAGCATCCATCCATTATTGTCCATTCAGTACCTCGTATAAATTATGAAGAATGTCTGATATAAGTTAAATATTACGTAAATGTGTATTTTTACAATATATATATTGTTTAAACATTCCATACCTTTAATTAAACCTGGTTGTATTTGTTATGAGAAAATACTGTTTTGAAAAATGTTTATTACGTTATTTTTGCGCGGGAGTTAGTTGAATGACTCATACCTTAGATGCAATTTTGGTGCACTACACTTGTTGTCCGGGTTGACATTAGTGTATATTAAGTTGCATACGCCCAATTAGACAAAAACTGCACAATGACCGCACGTTACTGTGTTTTATTAACTAACTTCATTCGAAACAGTGGATATAAATATTAACAAAAATACTCCAAACTGTGGTACTGGTAATGCTGGTTTCATTTTTCATTTTGGTTTTCAGAGAACCATAAAGTTGACAATATAAAGTTAGTTAAAAACGTAAACAACTATGTGCAATTAAATTGTTATGAGGGTATGGAAATATATAAAAACAAACATATTTTATTGAATTCAGATTTAGGACCATTAAATTCTTGTCTTTACGGTTTATTAAGTAGTAAATTAGGCGGAGTTAGGATTAGTGACTAGTTAAGCATGACGGCAGTCAGCCATGACCTTTTTTAGGTATAAATTAAGGTAGTTTTAGTGTAGTTATTTAGTTCAGTTTGCTATCGATACGTACATCCAGTTTAGTGCAGTTTGTGGTGAGGGGTTTAGGAGAAGTTTACAGATATAAATATTGATATAATCTTCATGGAAAGTGGGATCAGGACAGACTTATTCGATCTCACTGTAGTAAGGAGCAAATTTGAAGTTAAGCTAGCATCATAACTAGGACATAAGTTACTATGTGACAGGTAGTAATAGGTGTTCTACTATCTCTTGTGCTCTCTAGCCCTACGATATTTCCATAGGCACAAATCGTTTCGGTTTTAATAGGATACAATCGACTTGGCTTATTCCATTCTTTTGATAAAAATCTAGTAAAATTGTAAGGTTAAGTTTTTTTTATCATTTTTCTCTTTATGGTTTATTTAAATACACCTAAAATTTATTCAGGTAAATACTATTTGCCTCCTTTAATAGCACTTACCCAGATACTAACCGATAAAATATAAAAAGTAATTATATACACAGAGGTAGACAATGTTTGCCTATAGGGCGAAAATATTTTTCTAAAATAACTATTTACCTGAGACATAGGTATCAAAGCAATCAGAAGCTGAAACCCTATAGATTTCCAACAAAAAGAGAATTGACAAAGCATAAGAATCCCTTGTTAACTATAGTTAATGCTGTATAATTACACTGAAAGAAGAGAAAGCACTTCAGACAATTGTTTATTAATTAAATGAATACTATTTTATTTTTAAATAAGAACAATTCCCTGGCCAGCTTGATCCAATATGAAATACCTATCTTTTTCTAAAATCAAAAAAAAAGACAACTATAAAATATAACATCCAGTCTTTGATATATTCTTTTTTGTAGAGCACATTAGCATTCATCCAACTACACTATTTTAATTTATTTTATTTAGCACTTCTTGATCATCCACGCGCTGTTCTGACATAAAGTGTATCTTTTAACCGTCTTCGCAAAGATAAATTCCATTTGTCCTAGAGAGGAAGGATAAATGAAGAAGATGCTCCGTTAATTTTAAATATAAATTCCCGCACCAAGGAGTATTCACGTAGTCAATTTAGTTTGTAAACTTTTCGTAAGTCCTGCAACGCATACATTCATGTCTCTTAATAAACTAAAGGGAACTCGTGATGCTAGACGAGAGAAATAACTTCAGTACTTCACACTCATGAATATTCATTATATAATTGTGTATTATTTTATTGTTAATTACTATTTTTTTCCTTTTTTTGCCTTAATAAATAATTTGTATTCGGCCGAAATGATTTTCATTTTAGTGTTGAGACATACACATTTTTTAAAATATTTTTCCAGACTTTCGCTTCTAGCATTGTGATTAAGAGTAATGCACGTTTTAATCATGTTACTTACTGTTACAGTGTAAATAATAAAGAGGCCGTCACTCTAAGCAAATTGTATTACATATATCTTGCTAGTGTATCCATTAATGTGTTACTTACCTAATTGGTATGCTAACTAATTAAATTTAGACATTAAATATTCACTTTATTAAACTACACACATCCCTATATTATCTAGACGTTAACAGAGTCAAGAATATATAGGTATGTACACATATTCAATAACGTCATATTTTTTTTTTCCTAAATGGAAACCATAGCAAGCTATGTTATAATTAAATAGCAAATTTTGTGGGCTTTACAAAAAGATATAATATTCTATATTTATTCTAAATATTAAGTAAGATATTGCATTTTTAAATTTGCCTCGGACACGACAAAGTGCCATAACAGCCAAACAAAATAATAATAATAATAATGACAGAGTATTATATTTTCTATGTTTTCCTAATAAAATAACAGTGCGCTAAAAGTGATGTGTAAAAACTATTCCCCTACACAGAGTGCCATGTCCTTACAAATTGAAACAATTGATGCTCTTTTCTACAAACTGTGAATGCATCAGTGTTACTTACATCATTTTATCCAATATCGTTATAATCTTCTTCGAGTTATTTGAGTTACCATAGTGTATTACCATAGTGGATATGTTATAATTAGAGACCGGATTATATGCAAAGAAAAACTGGAATATATGGGCATATATATTGCTGTGGATTGGCACCCCGGGGGTTATAAATTCGGTGTTATGTTATTATTAGAGATCAATCTTTGTCGATGCGTCGGGCAAATTCTCTCATAAGTTGATATTTTATTTTTAAGTAAGATTTTGTTAATAGATTTGTTTGATGAATTTAAGTATTTTATTGTTCAGCTGTTTATATTAATTTCAGTCATTTGTACTTATTGCCTTCGTCAGTATTGTGTATATATTTTATTCATTGTGATATTCAAGAGAATTCTCTTTGCATTTTATGCGCTGCGAGTGCACGCAGATATTTTTATATATGTATGCGATGTAGGACCTCTCTAAAAGTAATCGTTCTCTGAAAGTAATCGTAAGTAGATGTTGTTTATTTTCTTTGATGCCGTTTTTGGTAAATTCATTTTTATTTAAAATGTAGTTCGGTTTATTTGAATATTATCAGCTTTCAAGGAACTCTCTTTTTTAATTATTGCTGTTGGGGTTAATTGTGCACATTTTGGATATAAGATCAGTAATTATTGTAATTTGTTTTAGAAGAAATTGTTTTTTTAGTTTAAAGAGTTTATTTTTCCGTTTCGTTAGTTTTCAATTTTAGTTTTGAATATTTAATCACCTCGGTTTAGGTGAATATAAGCATTGAGCTTGTAATTAAAATTCAATTTAATCTTATTACTTGTTTTTCCACGTTTAAATTAATTTTAGTGTGTTGTAATTTTAAGATCACGTGGATTTTTTGTGCGATTTGGATTTTCTTCTAGAACAAATCTGTATTTTGTTTGATAAAGGATTTGCATTGTCCTTGTTAATTGTAGATTCCTGCCGTTTTTTATTTCGTCCAGGACCTTAAGTCCATGGTTTATTTTTTTACTGCAATTTGTAACAAATGTTTTTTTTTGACAATAAAATTAATGATTGTAAATATCATTCTAAATTATAGTTCTTTTATTTTTGAATCAATCATTTTAATCTTTGGGGATTTTAAAGAAAGTCAAATTTTTCAAACGCCCATAATTACTTTTCATGAAAGTTAACCTGAGATCAGTTTGTCGTTTGCACCTTTTAAATTTTTATCCACTGAGCTAGTTGATTTAATTTTTTTTTAATTTCATTTTTCATATATGCTGGTACCTTCAGTTCACAGCAATATGCATCGATTTTTGAGAAAATATGCATAAACCTGGGGCATATACTGCACGAGCCATATCAACTACGAACAGAAGCGTGCGTTTCATGTTTGCTGTTTGGAGTTTGGATGGTTCCTGCGGTATGCGAAAAAATTGCGACAATATGCAAAATTTTTACATAAAATAAATAAGAGCAGAAATTTAAACATTAACTTTATGCACAAATTTTTTTCACAACATATTCCTAAAACAATTTATAATTAATGTTTTTCAAAATTGTGTAAAAGAAAGTTTTGTCTTCTATCAGAATACATATGTTTCGAAATAGAAAAGCTTCTTTCAACATCCACAGATGTAATTGGTGCATTTTTTAACTTTGCGATACATTCTAAACTAAAATTAAAGTCGAAATCGTTTACTGTTTCACCTTCCAAAATTTTCTTAACTTTCTTCAATTTCAAATACCCCGCATTTTTATTTATCACTTTTTTAAATTTATCGTATATAGAATTACCTATTATACCGTTAACCTTCTTAGATAGCATATCAAATTCGTCTACTATTTCGACTGATTCCCAGAGCGACATCCCTTCCGTTTCTAGTTTACGAATGGAACTTGAAACAAAGCTATAATTTGACTTAATATACAAAAGGTTTTGTAGCAATTCTGTTGATGTTACTATCTTTTTACAGTTTTCTAGAGCAATGCAGTCAGCAGTGATTTCAAGAATTACATTGTTTATTCCTTCAAAATTATCAGCGAAAAAAATTGCAGCCTCTAACCATGTACTCCATCTCGTAATAATCGGTTCAGGAGGCAACTTAACACCGGGAAGTCGCTCCTTATAAAATTGGATTCGTAAAGGTGCTTTTAAAAATACTTTTTTGACATTGCTAATTAAATAATTAATCAAAGGGAATTGATTCTTAATGTCTTCGACTACACGATTGAACCCATGAGCTAAACAAGTGGTATGAATAATGTTACTATAAAAAAAAATTTAATTTTGCGCGGCTTTTATCATGTATGGTGCAGCGTCGGACAACATTAGTAAAATTTTTTCACAAGGTATACTTCCAGGTAAAAAGAAATTTGATAAACCTTCTTGAACGGATTGGGTAATTGTCACATTATTTGTTTTTTGAAGTTCTTTACAATAAATTAAATATGATTTACCTACAATATCTTCATGAAGAATTCCTATTAACAAACGGGCAACATAACGGCCACACTTATCCGTACTTTCATCTACCATGATATAAATAAAATTATTCCCTACCAATTGTTGAATTTCTGCTATTGTTTGCTGGTAACAAGATTTCTAACACACTGTATTTTAGATGATCTATTCCAAAAATATTTGAAATAATAAAAAAATATGACTCACACTATCTCTTTCTGATTTTTAATTCCTTTAATCGTCTAAAAATAATTAATCTCACAGAAAAACACAATGTTTTTTCGGGCCCCTTACAGCGTAGTACGTAATCATTACAGTCTTTCGACTGATAAGCGCTATTTCAACAGTCATATGATCACAAAAAACACAACCCATACAAACATTGATCAGACATATAAAAAACAGGAATCCGTAATAAATTTTGCAAAGATAACGTGTAAAGAAAATATATTTATTTTTTTGTGCAATTTTATTGTTATCTAAGTTATGAACTCAGAAATTACAATATCATTCAAACTAATAAATATTATATTGGTATTTTAATCCAAACAGCGGTCGGATGAATAATAAAATAGTTCAATGCACGTGTAAATGTGCATTTTAGTTCCTTGAAATAACAACTTCCAACTCACATTTATTACACACCAGTGATTATACACTAATGTTTCAAATTTGCACTAAAAGCGCAGTTAAAGATTTAATGATTCAACATATAAATTCCCGAAACTGACGTAGATCTGAAGAGACCCTCATAGATCGAAATATGTAATCTGAATTTGAATAAAGTACAATTGAGGGATGTCCATGCAAAATTTAACATGTCCATGCTCCCAAAGTTCACAGGAAACAATTTTTATTTGTGCTGGAAAATCTTTGCATAGTGCGAGTTGATAATTGTAATTGTAAATAATTTACTTATACTTGGCCGTTAAACTCATCATCAAAACAATAAAGAAATTCTGGAAATTGCAAAGTTCACACACAAACAGCAATAATAATAGGAATAGGATTGGAAAGCCAGCTGTAAGACAGCAAGAATAAGGGATATACATATGTACATACATACATAGATACATGAATACTATTGCGATTTCTATAATAGATTTGCCCGGCTAATGTTTTTAAAAAAAATATAAATAACTTTTTAATTAATTGCTTTTCTTTACAGATACTCCTCTATATTCTTACTGTAGACACACAATAATCCTAATCCATAGATGGCTATAAAATACCGTATATGTCCAAGATACTAAGTTCACCACTCCAAGATCATGCGCACCAGTGATCTTCCCCTCTTACTGACCAATGAGTAGTAATAAATTCATTATTATACATTATGTAATATTTATTATATTACTTGCAAATTCGGGCCATGCAAGACCATATTATTAAAATAACCAACTAACATACAACTTATTCATATTTAATTAAAGATACAATGTTGGTGCCTACTGCTTTTCAAATTGCATGCTTGTCAGATCTTCCAATGTATTCCCACCAATTTAGTTATAGCTGTAACTGTCAAAGGGTTATATTCTGCATTTGCATAAAGTGTGGAATTTGCGTTTATACTTGGTATATATTTAGTTTTAAAATAAGTAGTTATTACAACTAAACCATATCGAAACCATTGTGTAAACAATCGAAGGAGTTAAGTAGTTTTGTAATCGTGTATTTCGGACGCAGAAAGCGAGACAACGAGCCATTACTCCGCGTTAACTTTTGTGCGAGGAGTATAAAATCCATATATTTTTAATGTCATATTTCTTTAACAGTATTTCGTTTTAGAGAGTAACGAGCAAAAATTTCATCATGAAGTAAACAGGAATTACATCTCATAACCTAATCGAAAATGTATACAAAATACAATGTTGTAAAGATTGATTATTTACTCATTGTCATTGTGCTATGGAAACACAATTTATGACATGTACGAAAACAGTGAGTATATACAAATATTGTTTACAGAAGTGGTTCTTTCACATACATTTTTCAGACTAACGTAACACCATAAACATTTTGAACAGTGCTCTTAAAGAAAAAGACATTTCATGGTTGAAACACATTGTTGTGGGTAGATAATTATTGTTCTCAAAGAAAGGGAATTTGTTACAAAACGATGGATGAAATATGGCAGATCGGAGGATGGCATACATTGTATTAAAGCGCATGATTAAATTAGTCTGGAATTTGGCGTACCTTGGTGTATTCAACATACTGGAAACGAGAATTCAGACTAGTAAATCAGAGAGACTGGCTTGGATAGAGAAAAACTTGCGTACGTAATCGTTTACTAATTGTGAATCTTTAAGCGATACATGGTTCTGATTAAATTTAGTTGTACTCATTTGTGCTTTTTGGTTATTTTTTTCCACTGCTATATGATTAACATACTTAAATCCTGATTTTCAAAATATAAAGAAAGTTATGTTATTTTATACATTGTCAAAGTGTTAGAGTTAAATCACCTACGGTTTGTTACGTTTTGACGAACGAAAAATTGCAACACGGGGTCGTGACGTCCATAGCAACTGACTTCACGTAGTACACTCGTGTCTGTTATGAACTAATAGATAACTATATCTTTATTATTTTAAACTGGTATCTCTTAAATCACTAGCTTGCATATTATTAATGCTTTCATTTTTGTTTAAATATTGATGACTTTCATTATAAAACGTGTATATTATTAATAACATGTATAATTTATTAAAAGTTTATATGCGAAAACCATAAAAGAGTATGAAGAGACTCTTACCAAGGTGATTATACTTATTTGGAATGTTCAAAACAAATATTTCAATTTATCCAGTATTATTTGGATTTTACTTCTCAAAATAACTTTTAAATATCCCGCTATCATAAGAGAAAGAAAACCACCAACTACGTCTAGCAACTTATATACATTAAAATTTCAATCTCAACTGTCATCTTACAAAAATGAACAGTAACCTCAAAATATTAGAAATTTATATAGGTACTTATTTATACAAAAAGTTAAACATATGCTTTGAACAGATACATCGTTTATCCAGTTTGCACAACGCAGAGTATTCAAAATGGGATTTCCTTGCAGTATCAATCCAAATTAAACGTCAGATGTTCGCAGAGAAGAGTTTGAATCGGGAGAACCAGCATTTTTTATCAACAACTCTCCGTATCCAAGGATTTCACTGCTTTATTTTCAACGAATTACATTGAGTCACTCCCCCATTCAAGTAAAATCGAAACCTAGGATACCAGGATATCGTCAGGTTGCCAGACGATAAATAATATATAAAATTTCCATGACTACTTATACGAATTAATCCAAATTATACTGGACTTACAAACAGTTGTGCACATAAAATAATAATTACATCTAATATGGTTGATAGCTTTCCTCTTATGAAACACCACAATACATACCTGCATTCTCTTATAAGCCATCCGGTTATAGCCTTTTCGTATTGAATTGTAGGGCAGCAAGACTTATCACATTTCACAAATAAAAGAAAAGAATGACGGATAAGAATCAAATAAATTGTCAATTTCTCATTCAATCCATTCTATCTCTTTAGTGATCACCCCACGATTTTCCCATCTCGAGTTTGCTTAGTGACAAAGGATTTTTACTAATTACATTTCGTTATGGTAAAACTCTCGTCTGTTTTACGGACTTTGATCTTTTTATTTGATGAGCGGGAATGATGCCGGCGAGTTTCTGACAAGAGAAAACGATTTGTGATATTGACAAAACAAAATTGACGAGTTTTTTAAGTGTATTCGTTTTCACATTTCTGTACAAGTACCGCGAAAGCTAAATCGGCTTCATGCGTTATTTATGATATAAAAAAAAAAAAAAAATAATATAACCTACAAACAACGATATTAAGTTAAAACTTCTTAAATACAAGAAAGTGCTAATTGTAACCACTTCGAACCAACTTGAAACCGCTTTTGGCAATTGTCGCGTAATAAACGCTTTAGCATAAAGCGATAACAATACAAAATGATTGAAAGCAAATTGGTTTAGCACATATTTTGCCTCGATAAATAATTTAGGTTAATTTTAAACGGAAACAATTGTGATCTTACTCCTAGATTATATTATGTAGTTAGAATTGAGACGATTGTTAGTAATTCAAAATTGTGTAATATATTGAGTATGCTACACCCACTTGTAATCCAAGTGAAGTATGCTAATTGAAGTAAGATTTCTTTAGAAAAAAAATGTTGAACGTGGATTTCATCATACACAAATTAATTTCTTTTAATGTTACGTACCTAAAACGTATCCTAAATTATGACAGCATAGATTCTTTTCTGAAAAGAGGTCAGTAACTTGAAAATTAATCAAATATTACTGAGAATTTCTGACAAACGTATAAATAGAATAAATATGACGTACTATTACGACATAAATGATCGTTCTGCGAAAGTTGTTTGCACATACGAATACGAATACGACTTTCAGCTTGAATGGTTAATGTAATAAAAAGATACGACTTCATTCCTGCAAAAATTCAAAGCAAAGATATCACAAGCACTGTAGCGTAGTAAAAGACATTCATGTGTAATCCCATCACTCCGCGCTACATGAGGTTTTATTAATTCGAGACAATCCTGTGATACGTTTCTTATGTTTTCTAAACACTTGTTTCTAATATCCTGATCTCGTCTCTGATGAAGTATACAATGTTTTGCGAAAGCTAAGGCATTTAGAAAGAAAAATACTTTTCTTGGTTAAAATCATCTTTTTGATAATTTTCTGCACTGTATGGGGGTAAATGTATAAAAAAAATTAAGGAAATTAAGGAAGTAATATTACCCAGAAAAATATTAATATCTCTTAGGAAAAACTTAAAATTTCTTACAATTTGGAAACATAACGATCACAGAGAAAAAATGGGCTAAGTAAAAGTGTTTACTTGATAAAAATTAATTTACAATAGATAAAGTTTTACTTGAAACTATCTCGTTATTAATACCTGCAAAAAACCCAGTTTCCTGAATGCAAGTTTTACTGTAAATAGGCTTTTATTAACGGTATAACAGCGTACTGACTAATTTGTCTAATTGTAAGTAACGTATAACTTATGACCTACAGCACATGTCAGTAGAAGTAACAACATGCTGATCGCTATTAAACTCATGTATTTTCTTAAATATGTACAACTTGCCACAACTATATTATTTGAGTTTTGCTGCCACCCCTGTATTGTTATTATTCCTGATGGCTAATGGCGGGAGTAATAAAAATAGTCGCCGAGATTGCTAGGCTGGCGTCAAGCAAGACACGAACGGTGGAAAAGGTCGAAAAAGAGTGGCCAAGGAGTACGCCATTGTAGCCAGTTTGGAACGCAAATATATAAAAATACCGTGTGGGTTAACTCAAGACCCATCCGTATAAAGAATCCAGCGAAAGACGAAGGACCAGCTATAAGCAATGGATGTTTCAAGATGCATTTTTAAACCACGTGGTGGGATATTTGAATTCCCATCATTGTGATGAATCTGCGTCCGCGGGTGAAGTTGTAGATGCTGTCGCTAGCTGGAGTGACAGTCAAGTGCCACCTGCAGTTAGGATACTCGACGAAGTAGCCGTTTCGAGACGATCACCGGAGATAACCGCCACGTCGCCGGCAGAGGATTAACTCGCCAGACAACCCCAGTGCAAAGAACCAACAGAAACCAAAGTTTACCCCTAGATATTATTTCTTGTTGTTTATTAGTTGTAACTTTCAAAGCCATATTTCTCTTTGTCCTTTGTTTAGATTTCAATATTTCAATAACTAAATAACGTTTCAAGGAGCCCCATTTAACCTTATCTTTTATTATTGCTTTGTTCATTTTTTTATTATTAGGAATATCTTTAGGAGTCATACGTTGTAAATTGTCTAAAAAAAACTGTTGTTAAAGTGAAACCAATATCTTTCATTCATATCAGGTAGTCACTGTGTTTGTTCTATAGAAAATAAAACTATTACTTAGGTAATACTGCTTTTTCTTTAAATTTATATTAAATATTCACTAAACTTCCTCGTTTCCTGCACTACCTATAAGTTAAACAACAAATTTAAGGTAAGTATATTGTATATTTATAGCAAACCATTACCTTCTATATATCAGGTATTTAGTGAACGTGCATTAATGATACTGTTTCCTTACCACAAGTAATCTAAATAGCTTGTATTAATCTTGAAAGTGTGATAGCCATTATACAATAGTTCACTCATAGCAATACATCTACTTGACATGAGCAAATCTTTTACTTACCGCAACTGCATATATTCTTTGGTTTACTACTTCAGTTTAATTATCATTATGTTATTGTGTTAATTTTATCTGTTACCGGTATGAAGCAGACCGTAAGTAACTTAGATTGCTTCTTGTTAGTATCAGTGTTTAGAATCTCTTTTTTACTAGTGCTAAGTAATCTGTGCTTGTACAACAGCAAAAAAAATCGAGAATCTTAACAAAAGGATATATTGTAAAACTACGGTTATGTAGTAATCGAATTCACAATATAAACTTTTTATCAGGAATTTCATAATTAATATAAGGTATAACTATTACCGAAACGATAATATCACAGGTAAAATTGTTGTTAAATATAAGTGTGTTTATACATATATACAAATAATTTCACTTTAGGCATCACTATAGTTTGTTTTGTTCTTTTAGTTTGCGTAATGCTTGATAGATTATGATACTAATCTATCAAGTGTTACCATTATTATCTAGCAAGGATTAAGTTGTATTTTGTAAAACATAATCAATATTGTATACTGTTGCAAGTCTTAGTGAAGAAATACTTCAAATATCCCCACATTTCCGGAAAGAATATTATAAAATCGTTGAATACAATCATCTTGCGTCTCGTACGCACCAAACCGCGAATGTAACTGTAATATAAGGCGAATGTAATGGGGACGAATTTAAGTTTGATCGTACAAGGAACAGTAAGCATCTTAGGTTTTGTTCACCAATTAGACTAGTGCATAGTTTGTCTTTCTCAGGTGCGTAAAGAGTGAATCTTCTAATCTGTTTTAATCACAGAGTAAATATCGACCTTTGCATTATTAGAGCGGTTTTAAATAAAAAGTACCAATATGTACATTATATAAGCATTCAAACATTACAAAATAATTCATCAAGGCTTTTCGAAAAATCAAAAAAATATTAAATAATTCAACGATATTTTGGAATATAAATGAGAAATTGGAAATGATTTCTTACGACGAAAAAGTTGTTTCCAAGCTTACCTGCGATACCAATATGTAGGTAACCAATACAATAAATGCCAGGTCTAAAAAGGGTAGCGAAAGGTGATTAGTAGAAAACATTTATATTCTATTTACATTATTTTCGATTAGGAATGAGTTATACTGTAAAAAATGAAGGTTTAATTAATGAATATTTAATAGTTTTTATTTGGTAGCATTCTTCGATCTTCTCATGCAAGTCCTATACTTATTTTGTTATATTTATACACCTATTTCCCTACTCTCACTTATTAGATATCGTTTTTTAGGCGATTTCTGTTTGTTTTTGAATTTGCATGTGTTATTATTTAGTAATTTTAATTTCTTGGTAGGTGGACCAAACATTTTCTAATTATAATTTTTTCTTTTCAAAATTTAATGCGACCCCTTTTAGCTTATCCTTTCATTGTTTTTTTACCCAATTGCCAATTTTAAAATCAAATTTCAACTTTAACTTTAACAAATTAATTTTTTGTAAATATTTTAGTTTCATCATATAATCGCATTAATCTTTATGAATCTAACTTTATATTGTAATTAAACATAAATATTGAAAGCTTGGATTAAATTACAAGAAGTTTTATCCCTGATTTATTAATAACTTACTGAATTGGCATCCCTCCACCACTCAATTTTGATGGATTTATGGGGGTAGGATCGTAAAAATGACATCAATGCACTGATTTTGAAGTGTTGTGGTTTCCATTTTCCTTACCTTCATTTAACCATTATTAACATAAATGTTTTTCGTATTCATTTACCCATTTTTACGATATATTCCTGAGCGTGTAACAGCGAACATGAATCCACACCGATTACATTCGCCTTACATTACAATTACATTCGCGCTCGCCCTCTTGTGTATAGGCACGAGCTTTTAGATAATATGTAATTGTGTTTTTCGGTATTTATAAAAAAAACACTTGTGTTAAAATAACACGATATGTGGGTTTCTTATTTTTTACATCCTCTTTATAGGATGAACCACTCTCTTGGAGATAATGCACTATAACCAAATTCGAAAAATTACCATTGTGCTTATTGTATGGAAGATGCAAGATATACACTTTGTGCTTGGAAGTCTACTGGATCCTGGAACGCGTGACTCATTGCAAATCGACCGTACTCGAGACATGTCTACTCTTAAATAAATCAAGCAAGATCCCAAGTGCCTGGTAATTCCTAGTACTGAGAGGTACTTTTAGCAAATTTATGTTTTGTCTGCGTTTGAGAAAAATCGCGATTTATTTCTAAATACTATAAACGGCACGTTCTGAATTCTCCACTTTGTTTGTATCAATTTTTCGTGCGTGGCACACATTTTAAGGCAATGATATCACGATCTATAAGACTGGTAATAAATTTTAGAAGAAATAAAAACAGTCATATATTATTTCGAGTGGGTACCCCGCCTGTGGGCATTATGTATTTGAGGTATTTGTGTGTATATGTATTTTAAGCATATGTTTGTGGAAAAACGACATACTGTACTAGATAAAGTAAATCGTAGCTATGTCAATATGTGGAGGATACATACATGTGCGTACACGCTATCTACTCATTTACTGTCGCTTCCATTCATAAAAGTTTACAGAATGAGTAGGCGCGGAAAATATACTCTATTCGAGTGGGGTATTGGGCTTCTGTGAAATTAGTTTACGCAAATTAACGAAAGCTGTTTATTTTCTTTTTGGCTGATGCTTATATTAGGGAACGTAAAGTTTGAAATGTTGCATTTTATTACCGTTAATCGTAATGGACGTTTTAAAAAAAGCTTATGTATTTATTTATTTCTGGGTACACTAAATAGAGTTAACCTAGTCTGATAAGCGTGATGTATTTGATGCATAAGGAGGAATTTATGTTAAAACGACTGCTATAAATTATTTTTTCTATTTTGCGTTCATAAAAACGCAATTGTAACACGCTTTTGCGTATCGAAAAGTGCTTCATTGTGATACGCCTTTTTTCATTTCTATAGGTTGGCTGTATTGAATACATTATGACAGAAAGCAAAACTGACCGTTTATTCCATGTAATTGTAAATACTTTAATCAAAAATTCTATACAAATTTAGTTTACATTGTTATTGTTATGAAACGTGGAATTACTGTATACATTTACATGACGGAACAAGTATCTTGAGCATGTATTGTTATGCCAGCAATTCTTCGTACAAAGTTTTGCTGAGTTATGTTATTGGCTTTAATGGTAGACTCTTGTGATTGAGAATCATTCGATGATATAACTCTAGAATGACCAGATGTACTTGGCCTGATAAGTTGTGCGCTACAGCCACTTTACTTTTCATAGATGTTTCGATGTAACCTCAGCTACCGCAGATGACTTCCATCCACCATGACGTTTATAGTCAGCAATCACTGCCTGCGTCTGCTAAGTGTGTAGCACTAGAACGTCTGAAGCAATGTCCAGTATAAAGCTCTGAATTGGGCAATTTTAGAAAATCAGCTATTAATTTAGGCATTTTGCAATCGTATTAATTCCAATCGGGCACGAATACAATAACATTGCGATATGTAAGGAAGAATCGTGAATGATTAATATTTTTTTTGTCGCAGGCGACATATTTTTAATTAAAGTAATCCATCTTTCATCCGTAATTGCAAAAACTCTTACGATATTATTTTTTGTTTTAGGTACTGTCACCAAAATAATATCACTCTTAAATTCTAAATCATGTATGGACATATTTGTTAATTCATCTCGTCTACAGGCACCTGTGTAACCCATTATTAAAACGATCTAAATTAAATCCATTACATAAAAATTACATTTTGCAAATAATATCGTACCTTTATTGCTAAATACAATGCGTCAGAACTTCTTCTATAAATTATTAATATCTTCAATGCATAAAATTTTAGATTTCTTAGCTCGTATCCCTCAGAGAATCGTTTTAAATAGCTTGTAATTAGTATATTTGATATGTCTGTATTTTATAAATGGAAAAGCAAGAACGAAGCATGGAATACATAGACCATAAGGTAGAAGATTTCTTATTTTTACCTTGTAATTCAAAATATGCCAATAAATGTTTTCAGATATTGTGTGACATTATTCTTACAGCCATAGTTCAAATTGATGGTAGCATTTTCATATACTGCTTTTGATTTTTTCGGTAATAAATTTTATGACGGCGTTATCCGCAATTTCACGCAGTTGTGTGGCGTACAAGATAAATTGTCTCAGTATCACTCATTTTTTACAGTTCACAGAGACTAATATTATGAAATATATTGTTTACAACAATTTAAAATAGCCGAATTTGAATTTAGAATTCGTCAAATGTCAATCGTATCAATGTGACCAACTTCTATAAAAAATAAAACTCAACATTTTTAATGAGATTTTTATTATGTATTTATTATCAATTTATAATGTAAAATAGAAAAATAGTATAAAGGACTCGTTTCATAAGCTTTTTGTCGCACTCGTTCATTAGAAAACTCGCTGCGGCTCGTTTTTTTAAACTTGAAGTCGTACGACAAAATCTGCCTTATGAAACTCGTACTTTAATATACTATTTACGTTCGTTAATGTGGTTATTTTAAGTCTAGTAAAATGATGAGTTTCATCCGTTCCATTCAGCTTGGGAAAGGGTAGATTTACACAATTTCTAAATTTTTGTATAGTTAATATAACTTTTAACGTTTGTAATAGTTTCATTGCATCTCATTTTTGACGATACCTACCTGATCCCTCATTTAAAGGGTATACTGTAGCATATAAATCCGGGGGTCTCGTTTTCTAAACTTGAACTCGTGCGACAAAATCATGCCTTATGAAACTCGTACTTTAATATACTAATATAGATGCGGACTCATTATATGTTCTTTTTTACATGGATTTTTTTCTCAATAAACTTCCTTCTTTTATAGTAGATTCTCCTAATTTAAACGCATTCTATTCATTTGGAGAATTTATTAATTATAAATTCTCTCGCTATGAATGTACACTGAGATCGAGAATGATTTTCTTGATCCCACACTACTTTCCGCAATGCGCAAATCAATATTCCAATCCCATCAGTGTAAAACTGGTTTTACACTTGTCAACTTCTAGTTCGATTTTAAGATCAATTTCTAATTTAAGTTCTGTTCAAGTTTAAGATGATATCCAGCTGTTTACATCTGTCAAGAAATTATTAGTTCAAGAACTTGTCAAGTTCCTAGAAACTAACATAACTTTAGAACATGTTCTATTTTTGCATCAATTTATCTTCAATTCTGTAGGAATTTCGTAATGGTACTCGTGAAATAATTGACTCACATTAATGTTATAACCTGGTTACCGAGGTACTATTGTGCAATTGTGGTTAGGTTATCCTTCTGGTCATGTTATATATATTTGGTTACATCCACGTTGTATTATTGTACCCACCTGTTTTAGTTTCGATATTTACTATTTGTATATTTAATAATTTATTGGCAGTTATTATTTGTTCTTCTGAAAAGGTATCTAAATTGTACATGATTTTTGTTTTATATAAAAGCCCTTGTAGAAATGAAAAAAGTTATATCAAGAAGAACAAGAAAGACTGTCAAGGAAACTGTATTTTCTTAATGTTAATCGAAGTGATGAAGATACAGCTACTCTGAAACCAACAAGACGGTGGTGGGTCAGACCATGGCTAATTCCCAAAAGGGATATTTGAACTTAGTTCACCATGAATTTAAACAAGATCCAGAAACAATTCCAGTGTTTTTGAGAATGAACAGTAACACTTTCACCAAGTGTTTAATTTAATTGAAACGCAATATCAAAAGAGGACACTTTTTAAGAAGTGCAATACTTGCCAAGCAAAATTAATTGTCACTTTGAGATTTATTATACCATTATCCAAAATTTATCCATTTTACCATTATTTATACCATTTATACCACAGTTATACCAATACAGATGTGTATGTGTATCTTTGATAAGAAATTCCACCATAAATCACAAAGAAATCTTGCGAGACAGAGAATGCTTAACCTCAAACCTTACCCGCTTTGTTTAAGTATGCAACATCACTCCAAGAATAAATAATATCCCTGTTGTGACAGAGCGTTACCACCCCGAACGATACAAAAGAAACTAATCGATTGTAATATTCCCGATTTCAAGTTCTATTAATTGACAAATGTAATTAATACAGCAGCAAGTTCTATTTTAAGAAATAGATATTGATCTCTATGAAGAACCTAATATTTATTGACAAGCATAAAACGGCAACAAGTTCTAGTTCAAGAACCACAAATTGATCAATTTTAAAGTATAGAAATTGATGAAAATATTGACAAGTGTAAACCCAGCTTTATGAAATTAGTAATACGCGTTCCTCATTGTGGCTGTCATTGACTAATATGTTCTACATAGCCGTGCGTTTTCGTATTTAAATTTTGCTTATTTAATCATTCCGTATTATTGTTTGTTAATTTTCACATACAGTCTTTCTCAAGACTTCATTTCGCATTGAGAGCGTAACGTGTTTTTTTTTTTGCAAAACGCCATTTACACTAGACCAAGATTTATTTTGGAGGCATACTTTCGAAATGGTGAGCGAAGAGGTGATTGACAGTGAAAATATTCAGCTGCACTTTGTGCTGAAGAATTTATAAGCTCTCCTTCGACACATCAATCAGATTGTCCATCGCTTCAGAAGAAGTGGAAGTGTTTTGAAGGGAAAGTCACCAGGTCGCCCATCAGTTCTAACCGAAAATGTGGTGGAAGACGTATCTGCTCGTTTGGATCACAGCCCTGGAGAGCCATTACGGCAACTTGCACAACAAACTGGTAGAAATACACATACTAAACGGTGTTATAAAAAGTAATGTGATTTTTTTTTGTAGGTTTATCTTATGGATCAACTCAGAAAGCTGTAAAACGGAAGCTTCATTATCATTCATATAAAATTTCTATCCTGCAGCAATTACTGCCACTAGATTTCGAAAAACGTATGGAATATTGGCCATTGGTTTAATGCAAATCTAAGGAATGACGATGTTTTAAATCTTACTTTTCTTTTCTGACGAAGCCAGGTTTAATTTAACAGGTGAATTCTCAAAATATTAGGATTTGGTCCGCACAAAATCAACATGAGGATTTTATCGGGGAAACGGAATTGCATCCTGTAAAAATAGGGATATGGGTTGCAATGTCCTAGGAGACGTATAATAGGACCCATATTCTTCGAGGATACAATAACAGCTACCAGATATAGACTTATATTACATAAATTTGTGGAACAATTATTTGATGATGAATTACAGCTAGGCTATTTTCAAAATGACAATGCTACTGCTCATACAGCAAGAGAAGAAAAGAGTATTTGCAGGAATTTTTTGATAACAGAGTTATTGACTTTGAACGTTGGCCAGCTAGATCACCCGATCTTACCTTGCTTGACTTTTTTTTTATTTGGTCATCTAAAAAATAAAATTTATCTGAACCGCTTGCATAATATGGATCAATTGAAAGAAGCAATAAGAAATGAAATAGAGAATATTACAAATGAGCAATTAATAAATGTTTCTGAAAACATGAAGAAGAGGCTAGATGCTTGCATAAATAATGGTGGTTTTCACTTTGAACACAGCATGTAAACAGTGTAGATATATTAAAGAAACATATTTCCAATCTTTTAATCTATATTATATTTTTGTTGTAGCGTTGACTATGAAAAGCATCCACTCCACTATGTCCATTCAGTCTTGTTATAAATTATGAAGAACGTCTGATATAAGTTAAGATATGACATAAATGTTTATTTTTACAATATATATTGTTTAGACCTTCCATATCTTTAATTAAACCTGGTTGTATTTGTAATCAGAAATATACTGTTTTGAAAAATGTTTATTTCGTTATTTTTGCGCGGGAGTTAGTTGAATGACTCATACCTTAGATGCAATTTTGGTGCACTACACTTGTTATCCGGGTTGGCATTAGTGTATATTAAGTTGCATACACACAATTAGACAAAAACCGCACAATGACCGCATGTTACTGTGTTTTATTAACTAACTTCATTCGAAACAGTGGATGTAAATATTGATATAATCTTGCATGGGAAAGTGAGTAGGATCAGGACCAGTCTTAGTTCGAATCTCACGGTATAAGCTTTCATTTGAAGTATCAAACGTTGGGTCGTTCCATTTAAAATTTGTAAAAGGGCACTCGTGGGGGTGCAGTTTTAAATGTCAAAACTGTAATTCATACATATGTCAAATTGCTTCTCCCTTGAATTAAAAATAGACGTGCTTTTTTTTATTTTTAAATTCCTTTTAATTTCCGAAATATTTGAGGTAAGTTGTTTTCAAAATATCACCCCGGATATCTTTTATATGTATGCTTTTACATTTTTTTATTTAATTGAAATAATTACTTTATATTATTAGTATTAATTAGTAAGTTTTAAATGTCGGACAATATGTTTAATGTGAACATACAAGCTACAGTGGTGTGTACACTATATAATACAGAACAAACGAGTTAAGTAAACAGCAAGGAGCCTATGTATAAGAAAATATTTATACACAAAAGCATTAGCGTTGTGAATGAAATGTGTGAACTCCTTATTAAAAAATATATGAATTACTCTTTAAACAATAATACATCTTTGAATACAATACACCACACGCTTTAGTTATCGAAGTATTAAATTGTATTAATTAAGTAAATTATTATTGAAAAATTCAAGGCCCTATTGTGAGTGTATTGCGCAAACGATTAAAACAGACACTTCTGTCGCAACTCAGATAAATTACTAAATTAGTACACATTCCCTGAAGTTGCAATTCAATAGCAGAGACATAAAAAATACGGTCTATTAATAGCTGACGGTTGCACAGATAAAAGGCAATTGTCTAATCTTGCCTTCTGCCTAAAAATGTTCATAGTAGCAATGGTTGAATGAATTCTATATATAGTCCACTTCAGGGGATGCCATTATCACGAACGTAAAGTGTGCGAAAACGAGTCGTACATACATGTACTAAGCATATAATACTAGCATACCATTTGCATTAGTCGACTATCATACATTTACGTAATCAATCTTACAATGTACGGTTTCATTGCGTTAAGTATATTTATATTTAACGAAGCATTGACACAAATCGCAGGAAGTGTTGCATATACAGGGTGTCCCATGACGATTTATAGACACGAAATATCTCGTCAAGGAATTGTAACATAAAATTTTAATTTGGTGGATAAATACTATTGGGAACACCGTATTATAATAGTACGTTTAAATTACTCTTAAAAACTTTAGTTGCAGATCACGTGATATAAATTTTAAAAAAATGTTTTTACAGTTGTACCTCTCAAAATTGCATAACAACTATTAAATATCGTTATACATATGTCACAATGAAAAATATTCTACTCCGTTTCAAAATAGATTTGAAAAGCCGGTTTTAAAAACCGATTTTTACTGAAACCAATTTCCGCAGCACTAGTTTGTAGGTCTCCGCGTAGAGCTAGCGAAAGAGGAGGTGATCTTATACAGGGTGTATCAAATAAATAAGTAAATTTTTCTTGGGTGTTAACTTACGACATATAAAGCACAAACCCGCCGAAACCGGATTTCATCGTTAAAAAATAAAAAAAAGTAAAATTTAGAGCCAAAATTCTTTAGTGCGGGCCTGATCAAGGAAACGTCATATTTAATCACCGCTAAACGTGGTATTAGTATAATACATTGCACTCATTTGTATTATTGTTAATAGTATGCCGTAAGTTCATTTAACGTCATCTGAAATAATAAAAGGCGATTGCCAGTGTGCCCTTGTAAAATAGCAAAACTGAGCATTTTAAATTCTTCTTTATAATAAACATTCTTTTTTTGTTATAGCATCTACTAGTCTACAAAGTATTATTTTTAATTATCCTGGTAAGGCGTTCGAGTTCACCGGTAGCGACTCAGTAGTTACAAAAAACGTAAATATTTTTCTTTTGCTTTGTCGATCAGAGTTCTGTTGTTAATAACGTACCACATGAATCTGAATTATTCTTTGGATTTATTTAATAATAACGCAAAATGAATTGAATGATTACACAGAAATAATGTATTTACAGAAAATTTACAACACGCCTTTTTACTATGATGTCCGCGAAAATGATCTATACATTCCACGCTTTTGCCGATGATCAACCTTTATTTCTTTATATGAAATCATGTGCCTGAAGAGGATCGTTTTTCGACAGGGAAGAATTTAAATAAATGTTGAGTGGCTTGCACTCAAGCCGATCCACACAAATAACGGCGGTAATGCTGAATGTAGTGTTATGTGTAGTTCTGGAAGCATTTGTTGGGAAGGTGTGGTCTAGCCCAGGCTTTAAAATATATTTTCTTTTCGCGTTAATGCTTACAGATTAGACCCCCTGCTGCATACAGACTTTTTGATCGTATATGATGTACTGCTGCTACATATTATTATATTACCGTTCTATATCTGATACACCCGTATACGCAAAATTACATTAAAGTGGTGCACCGTATCTTGGCCACAGCCCGCTGGTTGATCAAGCGCGCACATCAGTATCTCAGCTGCTCGTTACGTGGAGAAGGGTCTCTACTTCCGGTAGACAAGCGTTAGTCAACGGCCGTCGAAGATCATATGAAAGTAGAAACAACACTTCGTTTAGACAGCTCCTCGCAATAAAAAAATGCGTCAATTTATTTTATATTATTAATTATAGTAGTAAAGTGTTGTTATTTTAGGATGATATCGCAAATAATAACGTAGATTCAATCAAAATGAACTACATTCATTTTTTCTTAGATGAAAATTGTGAAAATGAAATAATTAATATAACAAGGAGTTATTCCTGAAAAATACATGTAAAGGTTTTAAAAGGTTTAAAAAGATTGCCAGATATCCACAGGCTCGATTTGGGCCGTTTTATTTATCATTATCTCAATGATCTCATCTAGTGTTGCGATGTTTTTTTGATGCGATGATACCTCTATTTTAACTCCCGCAAAAACAACAACTGATTGCGACCAAATAGTAGGACGCGTTGGAGGAGACTGCCGTATGGATAATAAAGAATGGTCTTCAAATAAACAACGAAAAAAAACTCAAACACTTACCTTTAGAACTAAAAATAAAGGAGAAAATAACGGCAGCGTAAATTTCTTGGAGTTCACATAGACAGTTGCTTGATGGCTTCACATATTAGATAATAATAAAAGACTTGCGCGAGTGTATAATACGCGGATTAATCATACTACGCAACTTTGCTCCGTGTTCGCTTACGGTATTATGTTCTGGGGGATGTTTCGATGCATCCGAGTGTTTCGTCTACAAAAAAGCTGTTACAATATTAGCGAACATAGGACCTAAGATCATGTAGAGATGAGTTCGTTAGACTTGGCATTACTTACCTGTCTTCGATATGTATCACCAATTATGTCAAAACAGCGAATATTCAAAGTTATTAACACACGTGGTGGTGAACAGTTAGAATTCCATGCCAGGATAAAAAAATACAAACTATGTGACATTGGGTGTGCGATATATAATAAATTACCAACTAACATAAATCTTGAATGCAAAAAATTTGACTGCAGCGAAATTTTATTAGTGGACGCACGTTTATTCTGTGGAGGAGTTTTCTAATCGAACTACCATGATTGTTTAGCATGTTTGATTTTGTCTATTTTTTGGTTTTGTTTATTGTTTTTTTTGTCTTCAATATATACTATTATATAATACATGTCGATTTTTTACTTTGATTTACCTTTTATGGTCGACATTTACGTATATTTGACTATGTCAAGTTAATTGTAATACTTGAACTAATAAACTATCGATCATCTATCCATCATCATCTATCTTCCTCTACCGCTATTTCCGCTTTATACTTATCTTCGATAATTTGCGATTCGATTTTATTGCTGTATGTTTAGGATTTCTGACAATGTCGATGTTTTTATAACTAATGACAAATAAAATTATTATTATTAATATGTTCTGTTACTAGAATGAAATAAGAGAAGCGCCATCTATGGGACAATATCTGTAATACATGTAAGTATTTAAAGTATTTGCTGTGGTATATAGGAAGAAATCTGCTACAAAATGTGCTACTGATATTTTTCAATTTCCACAAGCGAAAACGTAATTTGATTTAATGCTTTAGATATGTCTATCTACCCGCAATTTTAGTTGAATTGAAAAAAAAAAAAAACGTGTTAACTTTCTAGTAATATTAAAACGAATCATGTTCATTATTAATTGGAATAAGTTCAAAATGTCATTTAACTAAACCGATTCAAGCTAAATTCTTTAAAATTAGTTTAACTCAAATTTTGGTCATAATAACCAAAAAAAAAATCAATAAAGAACATTTTGTTAATTCAACACATTAAATCTTCTAAGTGTAGCAACAGTTCCTCATAATTACAAATTCCCATTCATTAATCAAAATCGGCACACAATATTGTGCAATACTTAAGCAATACGCTCTCGTCTCTAAACCGCTATACCGTAGCCGTCAAAAGCGTTAAAAGGCGTGTTTTAGACATCTCAAGCGCCGTCATCTAAGCGCCATCACCTGTTGCGTCCTAAAACACGATACCGATCGTCAGGCACACCTCTAAACTAGAAGGACGACTCTCATAGGCGCTAATGACATCCTCTTTTCGCTCTTACACGCTGTGACTGCGATACTACCGTCTATAAAAGAGCACTGTCAACTGGCGGACAGCATCATTCACGACAGCGCAACGGAATAGTAAGCATCTGAGAGAACGTAGTAAAGGAGATAGAGTACAAAATTTACGTTGCGTATATATTTAACGATTAGACGGTGAATTACGTTGATTTTTTCGCCATCGTCAAGGTCGAAAGAAAGTTTGAGAATATAAACAGGAGGAAGGGGTTCAAAGGCATCGATTAGAACAGTGTTTGGTCACTCGAAGGGACTGTTGCTCTTAAGGAAGTGTATCGCTGCGAAAAGGATCAACTTGGATCTTGATTCGGCGTAGAGAATCATTTTTAGCGAGATTCGCTGTATTTTTGTGCTTACTATGGGCTGCGCGATGGCCAGACCCGCTTAATTCGATAGGAAACATATTGTGTTGGATATCCTAATTGTTGAAAGAATAATTGACATCCAAGCGATTTAGATTTGATTCTGGGAGAATCCCTATAATTTCTTTGACAATTCAACCTTTAATTATAATAAAATGAAGCAATTAATTCCAAAATTAAACAATCTAACCTGTATCTTTTTCTTTTCGATGAGGATTAATCAAATATTAATTAATCTTTCATTGACTATTTATTAATTTGACTTTTCCATATTTACATTTAATAGTAAAATGCGTACTTTGGATTGTTAAATTAGATCAAAATGAAATCTTTAATCTAACATAAAACCTTCTAATCAAAATTTCATGATAATCTTTTGCTCTGAAAAATATCTAACTTGATTTACAATATTGAGCAGAGTAGTGTACAAATAGGATTTTATGTTAAACAAATTTGGTCCAAATGACACAGTCGCAACAAAGTTTAAAAGTGCTTTCGTCTGCATGATTGCTAAAATTTATTTTTCGAATCGAAGTACAAGCAATCAAAACGCAAAATATGTTAAACGAAATAGTTTGAATAGGAATTATTTTACTTGTTGGTTAGTCTGATATATATATTGCCATACCTAAAATAGTTTTGAAAATTTAATATAATAATCACTAGAAAAGATATTCAAATTGTTTTATGGTTATAATGTAACGTTTTTGACATATTATACTTATTATCAAGCTTGAATTAACTGGTGTGACAAATTTTTTGGTACTCAATTAATATACTGGAATTGCCGTTAAAATATGGGATGAAATTATAAAAAAATAATAATATCATTTGACACGCATATGCGCATAGCCCTCTGTCACCGAATTTTTATTTTCAAAATTTCTTTAATCATAGAAAGGTGTTATTTTGCATCTCTCTCTCTCTTTATTTCGTTTCATATAAAATAATTACTGTATGAATTATGTAATATTACGAACTTGAGATAGGTTTTTAATTACTATTGACTCTCCTTTTGTATCTAGGAAGGAATGTATATTTTATCTTTTTGGTTTATTACAAAGTTTGTGACTTATCCTATACTGCAATGTAGTCTAAAAGGATTAAATAAAATTATTATTATTACAATTGATTTCTACAGCTATAGGAGTCAGAAGTGATTGAAAATTTTGCTAGTGTATCAAAATTTCTGGTACTAGAATTTAACCCAAGAAATTCAATTACTGAAAATTTTACTAGCGTGTCAAAAATTTTGGTAGTAGAAGTTAAGTAATGAACTTCGATTGATGTATTTGAATTATCCTTAAAATATGCAGTGAAATATTTAGAATATTTAAAAATAATTTTAAGATAACGTTTATGACTCTCTGTTATTATATTTTTATTTTCAAAATTTCTTTGATAATAGGAATTTCATTGCAATATTTAGGCTATTGATGCGTCCATGCTTTTGTTCTGGCTCTTGTTTTCTATGTTTATATTTATTCGAGGAAATAGTATTACGTTTTTAAAAGAAAAATTGCAACAAAATTCAAATAAAATTCACCGCTAACTGAATGTGTTCTTCTTGTGAATACAACTTTAAAGCGGCTGGCGTTATTTAAAACTAAATATTTCATTTATGTTAAAGAATATATTTGCTTTACTTAAATCAATTTAAGCATTGTTTCATTTTTTTACAACATATTTTATATATGTTTACAGTTTTTTAAATATATTTTTTTTCATTTTAACATCTGCAGGCTGTGTTTCAAAGAATTATACATAAAGCACACAACTTTTCTTTTAATGTCTCTCCCAGAAAATGTTATTCTAGATAAAAAAAGAATCTGCATGGCTTAAAACTCTAAAAGCACCGTGAGAAAAAAAAATAAATCGAAGATATGCTTCTTTCCGTCTGTTTAAAAGAACTATTTCTTCCAGCTAAAATGTTTTTTTTTATTTATTAAAAAAAATAGTCCACACTCTAACAAATAATAAGAGTGTAAACTTAAAAATACACAAAGTAAACTGAAATAATAATATATTTATAGTAGGTATAATTAAAAAAGTTTTAACATTTTCTATTTTCGATTATTATTATTATTAAGAACAAGTCAGCGTCAAATTATGTTCCTTTTCAATTTAAATTGGACACAAGAGGGCGCGGGTTCAAATCTCACACGAGGCAAGAAGAATATTTTATAATAAAATTTGCCTTATTATTAACAGTGTTAGCAAAAAAGCATTAATTATTTCTTATGTTCCTTTTCCTTGGAATACCGAATAAATTAAATTAACCAATTCCAGGGTGACAAAGAAAACCGTTGTGGGCACTTAATTGCTGTCAAGGTTGAAGACGAAATAATATATTTCAAACCAAGGTAGGAAAGTGCTCTAAAAGCCTGCAATAGCACTTTCCTCACATGATTTGAATACTATTTTTTCCCAGCCAGTCCAATTTTAACTAAATGTCTAAAAATAATAAAGACATACCTGTAAGTGACATGATAGATAGTAGGCTTAATCTGTCAAAATTTTTTGAGAACTGTCCAAGTTACGTCGTTTTAAAGTGTTTAATAATAATTTAATTCAAATTTAATACCTAATAATTTAACAATTATCTCAAAAATGGGCTCAGACTGGGTCGAATGTACTAATGTCATCTATCAATAACGTCACATATTATAAGATGTACAGTTTCATCATATCAATGTCACTTACTTTTCCTCCCTAGGGAGGTAAAGTACAACTGTGGAGGAAAAGTATAACTTTCCTCCCTCAAATTTGTGGGGAAAGTGTCCACTTTCATCCCAGCACACTGCTGGGAAAAAACTCATTAACTGGAGTATTATATCCTATGGAAGAAACAGATGCAAAGGGGCCATAACTTTACTCAAATACTTTCCTTTGTTTAAATAATTCGGAGGAGACATCCGAATTTGGTTTATTAGTCAAATAAACCTTTACTATTGCTAACTCTCAGGCGACTTCGACAAGACGTGAGATAATTAAAAAAGAAAAGTTGTGGAGGAAGCAATAGTAATTATGAACTGCTGTTGTTTGTTTATTTCACTTTATTTTAAATTATTCTATTTATATTACTTACTGGAATATATATTTGTTTTTAGCGTCGGCATAAAAAGTACTTTTATATTGTATTTTGTCGCATATTAGCCCTAACTAGCCCCCTCTAGCTACTGCACCCCAACAACAGCGGTCATATTTAAAAATATGTCCATTAAATTCCGCTTCCCCAACTCTACAACTATTGTAAATTACAAGCCATTTGTTTTCGGACACCCTGCATTTTAATCTTTTCTGTTTGCTCCAACATATTTTAACCCCTTTATTCCGGGTTTTCCTGTTTAGATAAAAGTGCGCTAATCTAAACTTCAACATAATTCGAAAGTTCAATGAATATTTTCAATTATATAGCCGTAAAACAAATGAAATGTAAAAAATAAATTAAATCCTAGATAGGGAGGTGATAATTAATATTTATATCGAACAACATTTCTTGAAAAACATATTTTAATGGGAGTAAAAATTACTCTAGTTTTCTATAAAGTCAAATGCACAAACTTTGACTTTCCTGCATAACTTTAATATACAGTGTGCATGGAAATTAACTATGAAATAATAAACGAACTCCATCGATTTTAAGAAGAAAACACACTTTTATATATGCGATTTATCTTCCGATCTTCATTTGTTTTTTAGAAATGACGTCATCGCAAAAAAAATGAAATGGCAATATAAATTTTTCATTTAAGTAAATCATGATGTTGCATAACATTTTGATATTATGGTAGTTCTAAAATACGATAACCGGAAAATTGAAAAACGCAATAATCAAAATAGGAACATAAAAATAAATATAGCAAAAATGTGAATTTAGTATAAACTTCTATTTGCCCATGTCACTTTCTTTCTCAAAGTTATCTGGAGAGGGTTTACTCTTATACTTAATATTAATATCCCCATAAAAGTTAATCGTCTAGCAATGCAAACAATAAGAAAAAGATTTCTAGTATTTTAATGGTTTATTTTCATAATGAGACTATTCTATATCGGTGTATTCTACTACTAGCTATATTACTGTAAACTAGGCTTTATTTCAGTAAATTTCTAAAATTGTACACACAAAAAAATAATTACTCAATTTGAATCACCTTGAATATAACATAACTTTCTATATAAGCAAGAAGATGATATATTTATATTAAGAATAAAATTTGTTCAGTTTTCCAAACCTGTGAATTTGTTAGACGAAACAATTTTTTAGTTCAAATGTAATCAATATACTAAAATCATTTATTTTAGATTTGAGTAAATAGATTTTCTCAATTGGAAATCACCTAAACCCCCCTAAAAAAGAGGGAGCCAATGACAGATAAGTTTTAGTGCAATAAATGGTGGGGTAAAATTCGTTCCAAATGTTTCAATATTATGGTAATTTCAATTTGATATTTCATGTTTTCAGTACAAAACGTTTAATAATTTTATATAGTAATTCATTATACCAAACGTATAAGGGATTTTATTTTGAATCACAGACTTTCTCATATGATTGCATAGATTTATTCCTTACAACAATAACTAATGTTCATTTGGAGGAAGTATACTTCAATGCAAATATTTATACTATTTGTTCTAAGAGTATATTGTATTTTCAGAGAATTTACTCTTATGTTCTAACCAACAAGATTTAGTTTATTTAAATATACATATATTAAGTTTCTTTTTCTGAATAAATGAAAATATTCAGATTGATAATAGATTTTTTTGTGTGCACATGGTTATGTCCAAATTGAGTGTTATTAATGATAAGAAAACCAACAGGAAAGAAAAACTCAATCAAATTTTACAGGTAATTATTGACTGACATGTTTCGGCTGACTAGCCATTTTCAAAGCCGTGTTAAAACAGATGCAAAAAATTTCTTCTTTTTCTGAAGATGGCTGGTCAACCAAAACATGTCTACCAATATTTACCTGTAAACTTTGATTAAGTTTTTCTTACCTGTTGCTTTTCTTATCATTCTAAAATTGTGATTCCTAAAATGACCGTTGAAAAAGAATAATAAGACAAAATCCCCATCATTCCATTTCTAACATTATATTTTTACACACGACCCAAATAAAATTATATTTTAATTAATATAATTCGGTGAAACGGAAAAATTTGAAACTAAAATTCCACTAATTCTAAAACATAACATAATATAAATCATAACAAAGCAAGAATAACCAACCCCAAAACATTTCTATAACTAAAACAAATTATCCTTTTTATTTCGCATTGCATAATTATACTGGAAGTTTAGCAATAATTTTCTTAGAATTTAAGATTTATTAATTGCAATGTATGTAGCAATATGTGTGTTAAAGGTATTATTAATTCCATTATAATGTATGAATGGATAACGTAGTGTATACAGATATTACCCAAAATGTTTATATTATCATACGTAATCTTTGTTAATACTAACAATAATTGGATGTTTATATTATGTTTTATTGGTGTCATTAACATCTAAGAGGTTATTCTATCAACTTGCCAGTCGCAAAGCTTTACCGATATTGTTAGAAAAAGAATTTAAAATATTTCTACTTCTGCTTTTTGTATAAATTACATTTTTTTATGTACATTATATATAACCTAGTTTCACTAGCGGTAAATGTGAGTTTACATAAATAGATCCCACACATCTAATTATATTTATAAACGATAAGGAGATCCATATATTAGGAACAAAATTATAAAATACTAGTTACAATCTGATGCAACAATCTCCAGAGTTTCAGTTGCCCTCATTTCCCCTTAAAAAAATTTCTCTGTATGTATGCATGCATTATGCACATATTACTAAACCCTTATGCAATTTAGATATATTTCTTATATATTAAAATAACGTATTTTATAAATGATATTCGAACGATTTAAGATAACAAAAAATATTATGCGCATTAATTTTCTTTCATCATTTTTAATACAAAGGATTATCTTTATATATGTATAGCAATAAAGATATTTTGTCTGAATAACTGAGACGTTATTAATATGAATGAATTATAAAATATAACGTACTAGATACGTTTCAATTATGTCAAACAAAAATGCTTTCTTATTCTTGTCTTTATGTATATGTATATAGTGTAATCAAAAACATAATTGTGTCATTTAATTTAACAATAAATTATCTCGGAACTGCGTATTTTCTATATTATATTATTAAGAAGAAAAGATAACGATTTAATTTTAATTTAAAAGATCAAAATATATGAAAACTTTTTAGTTCTTACATCAGATAAGTGTCTATTAAAGGCTATTTAAAAGTTTTCCAAGCGGCAAACTTTTAAATATGCTCTACTCCGATAAGCCATTGATAAATGACCCTAAAGCCAAGCAACTGAAGTTAAGAAGAATGAGAGCTACTGTCACATATTTCTTAAATACGAAAAAATAGCCTTTAGGTAACGCATCTTATTTTTTGATGGAATTTCCGAATTTCTGCTGCATATAGTCTTTGATTAATATAAATCAATTTCAACCTTTGTTAACTTTTTAAAAATAATAGTATATTTCAAACCACACTGTAAAAAATTACAGTAATTTTGCCATGGTAAATCAGGAATATTACATGTAATAACGTTGTGAATTTACCACAATAAATCATGTAAATTTTGTTTTACATGTTTTTTCTAGTATATTTAGCTTGGAAAAAGAAATTTCGGTAAAATTTATAGCTTTTCCATGTAAGTTTAATATGTAACAAAAATTCAAAATACAGGAAAACACATGTACAATTTTGTATTTACTCTCAAAATTTACTTAAAAGTGTAAAATTGACATTTTTTGGGGTATTTAGTGCACTTTAAAAGTAATTTTACTAGTGAACTACTAATTTTGCTATAAAAATATGGGGATATTTTATATTTATTTGTTTTTACTTGAATTTTCGGGTAAAACTATAGATATCATGGAAAATACGAAATTCATACGCCGCAATGCGATTGGTTATTGGATTATTTATCTGTGCGCGTAGGTAAAATTCTATTCGTTTGTCGAACTTATTATTGGCTCAATGATATCATGTACGTCACAAACAATCGTAGGTTTCGCGTGAGCGTGTTCATTCTTGATCCCTGGTTGAGCGATTCAGTATAACCTATTAGGTGCTATAAAAGAATTAGGTAAGTTGCTTGCTCTCTTTATAAAAAACATTATGAAAATTAACTTCATCGTGTTCGTAATATAGAGTTCATATAAATATTTACATACGAATTTTTACAGTACAATCTTTTGAAAAACACATCAGCATGTGAAATTTACTAGATGGTGGTAGAAATTTTACCTTATGAAGCAAATTTACCTGTAAAATTGTAGGCAACTTTGTTACCAACGATTTTACATGTAATTTTACTGCAACTTTTTTTACAATGCACGTGGTTTGAATACTATTTTTTCCCAACCAGTCCAATTTTAAGTAATTAAATGTCTAAAAATAATAAAGACATATCTGTGAGTGACCTGATAGATAGTAGGCTTAATCTGTCAAATATTTTTTGAGAACTATCAATTTACGTTGTTTTAAAAGCGTTTAATAGTAGTTTAATTGAAATTTAATACCTAAGAATTTGCAATTAACGCATACGTAAATGGGCTCAGAATGTACTAATGTCATCTATCTCAGATAATTTCTAACGACATGATGCCAGTGAGGAGGTGCTCCATCCTATTGGAAGATAAAGTTCCCCCCGTCCTCATGCAGTTGAGGCATCAACCAATTGATCAACATTCGATGATATGTAGCTCCCGTTACTGTGTTTTCTTCAAAAAAGAAAGGACCATACACCTTTGTGCGAGATACAGAACATATTCACTTTTGAAGAATCATGCAAATGCTCTACCAACATTCTCGGAGGTTAAGTCCCCCATATTCGGACGTTGTGTTTATTCACCTTGCCACTTATGTGAAACGTTGACTCGTCACTGAAAATCATCTTCATTACGTTGCAGCATTTCATTGCAGAAATCTTTACGTTTAAGCTTGTCATCTTCACGTAGATGCTGTACCAACTGCAATCTGTAAGGCGTCAGTTTTAGTAGTTTACGTAAAATTTTCCACACAGTTGGTTGCTGAATTTGTTGTTCCAAACTTGCACATGTTGTTGACTTTTATGGACTTCGTTGATAAACAGCAGGAACACGTTCCACTGTTTTTTCTGACATACGAGGTCTTCCCGGACTTTTGCTTTTACATAAACACCCTGTCGTTTCAAATTTATTGTACCAATCGTAGATCGACTGTCTAAGTAGGTGGTGGTTTTCCAAAAAGTGTTCGAAAATGTTGTTCAACGACAACAGTTACGGAGTTCGTTTTGGCAAATTCAAGCACGCTATATGCTTTCTCAGTAGAGTTTGCAGCCATCATAGCTATTATGCTTGCGCAGTACTACCAACTGTACTATCGAAACTTCTACAACATGACAGCGCAAAATGCATGTCGATATCGCAAATAACTTTTGTTTTATACAATACCAAAGGAGTCTATTTCTTTTATAGTAACGCTGTATTTAATTACCAATAAAATAAAATAATTGTTAACAATGGAGTACCACACGGATCAATTTTAGGACCAGTCCTACTTTAACTCTCCACAAATAATCTTTTATTCAATATTGGAGATAATAATATTATAACTCATTATTCCGATGACATAACTTTTGTAGCTACTGGTGCCAACAATCAAAATCTTAAAAAAAAATGTAATATCTAACATATTAGATAAAACTTGTAATAACCGGTTTCTAAAATATAAACTTTTTATTAATAACTTAAAAACTCGGTATGTTAGATTCCACCCTTATCAGCTACAACAAAACATTTTTTTTTTGTTAAATTGCGAGCAATTTATATTTACCCCACCTTATATTTCCGCTTATAATTTGCTGGTAATTTTAAAACTTCTGATTACTTGCAAATTATAAAATCGTGTTCTTTTCAAGATTAAAATGGGTTAATATCTGAACTCAAATGACCGATACTGTATATCAAATCGAAATTCTACGCATTAAGTCGTTTTATCAGAAACTGTTACACAATTTCCAAAACATAAACACACTTTTATTATATTAAAATATATAATACGTAATAACGCTGCAATGTATCTACATACTATGTACTTCGATGTTATATATGTACTATAATAAAAGTATATGTGTAAAAAATTATCTTCTCGGATATTAATGAAAAAGCGGGATTAAATGATTTTTTCCATTATCCTAATGTCATTAAAACAGCGCCCATTGCCTGCTGATAGATTAACGGAAGTTTTTTTTTTTTGTTCAGGCGCCGTGTGTAGGTACCCTTTAGTTTATCCTCAGTACACCTGCGTCATGAAAAACATGATTAATTAAACATAAGTGTCATTTATCGAAAACGTGAGCTTACTACAGGATTTCGCTGATATCCATCAAAAAAAACCGAAAACAAGAGAAGATAATATAAAAATTAGGTCATTGTACACTCACAAGCAAAGTCATCCAACTGATCACCTCCGATTAAGGAGGTCTACATGCCTGCAACCTTCACATGCATGTATAAAGCAGTGAAAAACAGTTAACCCGTATTTCTTTTTAGTTTTAGTTGATAATATTCGCTTCTAGGGGAGGTACAGGCCCCTAAAGTTAAAAGAGGTTAAAATAAGAACAAATCTCAATCCCCCCCTCTTCCCTCCTACCATACAAATTAGAGATTCATATTTTTCTGTTTTCTAATCCATAAACTACAAAAAAATTTACGTATTTTTGGATTTTTTCCCCAAAATATCATATGGAGGGGCTACAATCAACCCAAAAGATCCCTTATCTCAAGAACTAAATATTCGAGAGCATTCATATTTCATACTTGCATCAGGTATCTTTTGAAGACGGGACAGCAAAGTTCTGATCACCCAACTGGTCGACTTTGCTTGTCAGAAAAGTTACTCTGTTGAATTAACAAAATGCTTTTTGTTGATTTTTTTCTGGTTATTATATTGATGTTTTACCAGTTCATATAGAAATTATCATTTCTAAGATACACTTTAAATCTCTTATATACTGTTAGAGTAGAAACATTGAAAACACTTTGTGGAAACCAATTTTTCAATGACACTAGTATATATTCACAAACAAGATTGTTGGCATCATTTCTTGCCATTGAAAGGGCACTCCAAATGTTTTTACCAATGAAGGCTTCGTTTCTATTTCAAGTAGTGATGGGTTGCTACAGAGCAAACTGCTATTTTGTAGCAGCTAACAACTATTAGCAGTTTGCAGCATGTTTATTTTGTGGCACTATCTATGTATCATAGATGTTTTTTGCCATAAAAAAAATGTAAAAATAAATTAACAAGCATAATAAAGAAGGTATTTCTAAAAATAGTTATATTTTAGTGATGTTTTAAATAAATGACAAGCGTACGCGGTAAAAAAAAAACATCCTAGAAATATATATACGAACATCGCATTCGCTTAAGTATTATTTTTAAAAGGCAATTATTACAATGATTGAAAATCAAACTGCGTCTATATTTGATGTTATTGTTTCAATGGAAGCTCTGATAGGTTCAATATTAAGCAAAATACGGCAACTTTGTTCCAATAAATCTAACAAAAAATTCCAAAAAAACTCGGAAGAGAATGGAGATATACGAAATTATTAAATTGAATTTCATTCTATCAAACATATATGAAGACTTGGACAAAACAAAAGATTTTAGCAAGTGAAAATATACAGCTGGATCATATTAAATGAAATCCAGGTGGAATTGAAACAAAGGGCGTATTACCTCACAAATTCTTTAATAGTATGCTAGTATGTTACCGATTAACTACTATTAAGGAAATAAACCTCCACAGTACACTGGATACACAGAGTGGGCTTCGATTATCTATATAAATGATCTTCCTTCTTGGAGTCAAGGTGAAACAGCATTTTTGTTACCTAATAACATTTTATTAGGTAACAAAAATTATTATTATACCAAATCATAAAATATTGGAAACAATATATCACGGAAGAAAAAATATTGGAATGGTCAAAAGATAAGACGTGCCCAGTTCAAAGGTGAATAGGAACAACTGCATACTTTAATAAGAACCAAATTTCCTGTTTAAATGTATTATAATTGCCCATTTTTTTCTTTTATCTTCCTGATGGCACTAATGCTACAATTGAGCAAGTATTTAGCATTACGAGAAATTTTTGGATGAGTGATGACACAGCTTAAAAGTGAACACTTTGAAATGCATTTTGAATTGAAAATAAATATTGCGTATTCACCTATTTTGACTTATTGATCTTCATACCACCTCCACCAGAATAACAATAGATAATAATAAAATAATTTATTTGAAGAAAAATATATTTGAAAAATTAACATTCTATTCTCATTATGTTCTATTCTTATGAATTAAATGAATATGTGCCTAGAAGTTGTCTTTCCAAATTCATGACAAATCTAATAATAATTCAAAACTAAATTTGTAGAAAAAATTTAATTTTTTCCCAATTACTTCTACACATCGCTGTGTTTCACAAACATAAGTTAATTTAAACTTCCTTAGATTGCATCGACCGTAATTTCATTAATTATCAATGTTTTTGTACTTGTCATATCACAAATCCTCAATAACTACATCGTTCTTTTTTTATTCATTTTAATATTGGGCATAATATCTCAGAGGTTCAATTAGAAAACGTTAATATAAAAGCAGATAATTTAAATTCCTTTTTTATCGCCTAATATTCAATTGATCTTGAAGTGCCAATTTCTCCTGTTACAATTTCAAATTACCTTTCTTATTATTAACAGCAACGAATATAATTTGATCTCTACCTTTCTTTTTCCTTTTGAGTTTCAATCTTCTTCACAATTATACTTTTTCCCCCTGTTTTGTAGCTCGAAAATGTTACAAAGAGCATACCAATTAAAACATGAAAAAATACAGAAGAAGAAGCGCTTTAAAAGACAATTTTAAAACTGTGTTTTATTTACCGGCGAAACTAAGTACGTTAACCGAGTAAATTATTCAAGCAACTAACTTCCTCTTCCTTGAAGGAAGACTAAATTATAACTGAAAGCTTTAATTTATTTTTCAAAATGTGAAAATAATGAGCAAAAATTCAAATAAATTACATTAGATTAATAATGCATTTTCATCAAAGTTTTAATATTTTATTTTGTTTATCAAAAAAATTATTATATATCAATTACGAAGCAATAAAATATAAACAGATGTATCATTTATTTTAATAAATATGAAATAATAACGAATTAGGTTTGCCAGCGACATCTGTATTGCAATAGCTAAACTTTCATAATACATCTTAGCAGTTACCTAATTAATTGATATACACAATTGCAGTAAAGTAGAAGTTGTTAAATAGCACTGATTAAATAATTAATATGTTGTAATTTTTAATTAATTTGCATCACTAAGAATTTATAATTAAATGGATCCACTTGAAATTCATTCTTTCTTGACATTTACAGCCGCGCGCCATCTGTAGATTATCTGACGTTGCATACGTTTTAGTTAGTAGTACCATAATTTGTGTAAGATGGCGCTGGTTGATATTTTCAAACAATTTATAATTGAATAATAAATTTTAAAATGCTATACCCTTTTTATAACCGACGTTAGCTTCAGTTTTACAATATAAATTTATTTTTGGGTTAAATCGAATTTACGCCATAAAGTGGGACTCCCCTCTAATCGAATCTATTGAGGCTTTTAACGCCTTTTAGTTCAGCGTCCTTGTTAACCCAATTTTTTTATTTTTTGCAGGATAAAAAGGGTTTCTGATCAAAGACTGGCCGAATTAGAGACCCAACGGGGCATAGAAAAGATGAAAGGTCAACTCGTAACGATACCATTGGCTTTCGGGAAGTTTAATCCACTCATAATGTAAGTGTAACATTTTTCCCCGCCAATGTAGTCAACTTTTCTGAAATGTTGTTACGTATTTTCAGAAATATGCCCGAGTTAAGCGTGAGGGATGTTATCTAGATTAGACAAAAGATATTTTTATATAATTTAGTTTAGTTTTATATTTTTTTTATACAATATTTTATTTTAATAAACCATTATTTTTATAATATTTAATTTAATTTTATAAAACATTCCTCATTCAATATTAACTACGTTTGGGGCTATTTCATTACCGTATTTGGAACCATTTTTAATTTTTTTGTCATCTTTAAATTGCAGAGGAAGAAAAAGACGTTCGGAAAGTCGTCTACTAGATTTGCTCCTTAATCGCTCTTCAGAAGATGACGTGGGGGATCCACTGGAGCTCAACTATGAGGACCTCTATCGACAAAAGCGATAGACTAAGAGAAGTGCATTTTCCTAAATGTCACTGATGAAAAAGATTGTACTTAAATTCGTGTCAGTATTATTAAAACCTATTTTATTTTTATTTTTACACGTATTATATACCTTAATTTATTATTTATTTATGTATTAATTTATTGTGTCGAATCTCGTTGTTGATTTTTATCGTTTATTTTTTTACCGGTATGAATTTGTTAAAAACAATAATAACGATTATGATGATAATAGTAATAATAAAAGTCTTGTATATTTATCTGCACAATATGTCCATAAAATGGCGAACAAATTTAATAATACCACAAAACATGTATTAGTATTGCATTATTTACTGAATTCCTATTTGTTCTATGGACAAATTGTGATATGTTGTTATTATATTATTGCTTAATATTAAAGAAAATACCATTATTAAGTAATTCGTGATCAGAATGAGAAATATTAAATAAAAAAAAGCATCAATACATTATCAGCGTGTTTTTATTTGAAATTCCCCCCAAAAAAAGCGATTGTTCAGACACGTTCAGATATCTTTGAACAAGAGTGTATAACTAACAACAAAAATGACAAGAAGTGAACGAATCTATAGGAGCAACTTTTCGGATGTTATAAATACGATTTGCAATCGCTAAATATAATAGTGTGGCTTCGAAAATAAAGTGTAATTAGTGAATCATATCTTAATTATACTTTTTAACACGACAGCGACGATTTTATTATAATTATTATCGTGTATAACTGACTCAGTAGTACGGCAAATCAAGCTATCGATCGGGTCAAGTGCGCACAATCGTCCCGTTTTACGCACTACAGACGAGGATGGGATTATGCGCATTGTAGATGTAGCAGAGAAAGAAGGGAGGTCGCCGAGTGAGTGCGCGTCTAACCTCAAGCGCGCCAGAAGGAAAGGAATTCCGAACGCCGTCCGCGTGCGTGCGACAGAGATAGAAACGATCGACCTAACCGGTCGAATAAGCAATATGGCGCCTGTCAACTGATGATATTTTATATCAAGAAAAACGAGATTACCGCAACTACCCAAAGCTTTTTCGCAGCGCAGATATGAGAATTGCGAACGGAGAGTGTAATGTGACGTGAGTTATAGTGTGCGTGTTTTTCTGTGGTGCGTTAATGCGGTTTCTCCCGTACGCGTTTCGTTGTTATACGGTGCGTGTTGTGTGCATTACATGCAGCATAATAGAAAGGATACAATAATGGCCGTTACTCCTGGTGTTTTGGGTGAGATTGACGTGCAAGAGTCGGGCTGAAAGGGGCCGCGTTGCTGGACGAGGAAATATGAATACTGTAAATGCAGCCGATAACATATACGACTTTGAATCGGAAGAGAATTCGGCTAAATGGAAGGGAGTACTGATAGCCGCTCTAAAAAGGGTTAGTATCAATTATTTCGCATGCGAAAAGTACGCGGAACTACACCTACGGAATGTTTATTAGGGCGATTATCGATTGAGCGTGCAGAAACCGACAAAAACTGGTCCCTTTTTTTAAAATTCCTCCATACCACACCGTTATGTTTTGATTATCGCCCGTCGGAATGCTCGTAATCAATCGCCCGCTTGTATACGTACCGCTGCTAGAATAATCTAAAAATTCTCCGCCGAAAGATAAATTTGAGGTTTTAAAATAGGGAAAATGAGGATTTTAAATGTCAGTGAATGCACAATATGTGTATGTTTAGTCATGCTTTTAATGTCACGAGATATAAAGAGGTTGATTCATTATTATTTAATTAAAATGTTTGGTTTCTTCTTTTATCTAATCTAAATTTATTAAAACGTGTGTTTATTCGGCGGGTAAAGAAAACATTTTCTTCTCGATTTTTTTTTTCCTATATAAACGAATTAAATACCGATCGTTTGTCTTGGCTTTATCCATCCCTACAACACGTTTAGTCATACATTTCAATGTCGTAATATTAACAAAAATTATAGCTGGGTATAGTTGAAAAATAATGCTTTACCTTCCCACTAGTTGTAACGTTTTGATTGTCTCGCAATTAAAGACAAATAAAATAATACGCTTGAAAGTACCAGATAATTAAATTAGAATCGAAATATAATTTTGTCAATTATGTTTAGTACTGCGTTTAAAAAACAAACCCAATTAATTATAGAAGTTCGAGCTGACATATATGTATATATGCACATTTTGTTCGATCATTATAACATAACCTCGATTTTGACGTAGACATTGACAGTTGGAACAAATTGACAATAAATAATAAAAACGTGCTATCTCCTAGATATTTATATAATAAAATAAATGCCTTAAATTGCATGGAAGTTATATTTAAATGGATATAAAAAATAAAAGCAATTCCGAATAACTATAAATATTCCAAACAATTTAATATTTGCATTTAAATATGCACATTTTTTTACATAAACATAACCTCAAATTCGATGTTGACATTAACATATCAAACAAATTGGCAATAGTAAAAACTTTTCTGTATGTTTATATAATAAAATACTGCTCGTAAACTAGCTGATAATTATATTGAAGTGGATAAAATCAAAGAGAAAAACAAAGCTAGTTAATTATAGGTGTTCCAAAAAAAACATTATTCACAATTAAAAAAGCGCTTTTTCACAGCCTAGAATTTGACGTTGACAGTTTGAACAAACTGCCAATAGCAGAAGCGTTTGCCACACATATGTTTCTCTAAAAAATCTGATAACTATATAGAAGTAAATAGATATAAAATAAAAATAAACACCATTAATTATATTTATTCCAAACAAACTAACATTTTTATTTAAATATGCATTTTGCATAAGCGGCATTTGCATTACTTCTAGATCGGCAAAAATGTCACTTAAGGTTGGCAGTTGGTACACTACATTCAATATGACAGATGTGTAATGCTGTGCAACCTTACTATGAACTAGTGCCTCTATTGCACTTATTATTGATAAATAGGTTTAAACTACAAAGAACATTACAGAAAAAAAGACTTATTCTCGGAAACGTCAAAATACTATGTTATAACTATGTAACATGTGTGCCAACCTGTATTATGAACTCCCTAGCGTTAAAATTTCTTTTTATTTTCAATCTAAAATTAAGATTTGTTGGCTCAAAAAACTATGTGTATGCCACGGTTAGAAACTCTTGCGAGTATTGTAATAGTTTCTTACCGAATGACGCAAATAACTAGTTTTCTGTATAAACATAACACCGAATTTGACATGAATTGTCAGTTCAATTACAGTGCCAATAGTAAAAAAAAACTTCCCCCATATAAATCCCATAATTAAAACAATATGCTTAAAGTACGTAGTTAAACATATTACTCAAGCATTATATAGAAGTGAATATAAAAACAGAGCGCAAAATAAAAACATAACCTCCATTTTGACTTTGACATTGACAGTTTAAACAAACTGCAAAAAGTAAAAGAAAAAAAAACTTTCCTCATATATTTGTATAATAAAATAATGCGCTTAAAGTGCACGACAATTGCATATATATTACAATTGATATAAAAATGAAGTCAAAGTTAAACACGAACCCGTTTAATTAACTTGAATTTACATAACCTCAAACTTATCATTGACAGTTCAAAGAAAAACAGTTTAGTAAGAACTTTTACTTTCAAATTAATTATAGTATGTAGCGATAATTGACTTTTTACTAATTTTAAGGTGTTGGAACAAGTTCACCCTTCTCTAGGGGCAAAAGATGACGCTTTGGATTACGTAGAAAGTTTGTGCCTGCGCCTCTTAGCTATGCTATGCGCAAAACCAAGCCCCCACACAGTACAAGTAAGTATAGCCGTTCAATACGAATCGTATACAAAGATTTTACACGCGTGATTTTATTTTGCTCTCACCAGGATGTGGAATATCGGGTTCAAAGTACTTTCCCGACGCCCATAGACAAATGGGCGCTGAAAGAGGCTCAGGAGGCTTTGGACAGGGGCAAGAAAAAATCGGTTCTTCCCGTCGACAAGATACACAACTTACTACAAAAGGTACCGGTTTAGTTGCGACGATCCGCCGCTAGGTGGGGTTGTATCGATCTCACGCTCTATTCTTATCGTTGTCCGCTTTAAATCGCAGGAACTGCTATTGTACAAAGTCGATTCCGGAGTCTCCTTGTTCCTGGTTGCGGTGTTGGAGTACATTTCCGCCGATATACTAAAATTGGCCGGGAATTATGTCAAGCACATCAAGCATCTCGAGATCACCTACCAGGACGTCCAGGTATCCATGAACGCCGATAAGGTAGGCGATTGTTTTAACATTCTGGGGTAATTCAGATCGGATTTTTCATGGTATCTCTCAGTGTTCATTTGAAATTTAATTGTTTTTGATCGATGTTAAAGTATTTTCGTTTTATTTTTATTTATGCTCAAATATTACGTACGGTTCAACAAGAATTTCATTAATTTTTTTTTTTTTCATATAATCGTGTTATTTATTATATATGTGGTTTCATTTTGTATGTTTCGAATCGATTATTCAAGAAAGCTTCTTGGCATTACGATTAATTGGCATTATGCTTTTTCACGCTCGCTCAAATCAGTCCACCGCCATGGTAGGTAGAAATTTTAATTTATTTTAAGGAGATTATAGCGCAACCCTCTCTCACCTGACACATTATTGCTGTGATAGTTGCACTTAGTAAAAAAAAAAAATAAAGCATGCAGTACTTCAAAAAGGACCTGCAGAAGTTGAAGACTCTCCCGAACACTATTACTAGAACATAGTCTTCTCACTATGGTAAAATGCAATTATTTAATTTAGTTGTTACTTTTTGTATAATATTTCGTAAGCAGCAGTTATTATTATCCTGGTATTTTTTTTTTCCTGCTATTTATCATTTGAATTATACAAGGGCGACCTAAAACTCATCCAGAAGATTTTTAGGGTTACAGAAAATCATGAAAATGTCTCTTTACATTTTTAGGCAAGCATTTAAGTACTAATTTTAAGAATTAACAAAGAGAGGCTGCAAGATATAAGCTCAATTTTGGTCTTGGCTTGGTCAGATAGTAGTAAGGACATCACAACTTTCACTACACTGGATGCATGTTTCGTAATCATAGCTATCATCATCAGCAGCAAAATAAGTGTGGTGGTTCTGAGATATTGCCAAACAATTGATGCTCATCCCGAAACATGTTATTTACATATATCAGTGCGTACATTAATAAAATCAACTGTACAAAATATAAATGTTATATTATTGATATAATTAAGGAATTGCATTTAATTGGCAGATACTATTTACAAATATTTACTTTCACACAGAGTTGGGCATTATTCAAATAAAATTGTTGAAGATCATCATTTAAATAACGAAAATATCTAGATAATTTATTCGAGGTTAATAAAGTATTTAGTCAGCATATCGCCGATCGAGCTGAAAAAAAATTGAGTGATTTTTGAAGCTAAAAAGACGGTTACAGGTACGCGGGCTTTGATTCAATAGGCTCTCGAAGTGGTAATAACAAATAAAAACGAATATTTTTTGTAATTTTTGTTAATTTATTTATTATTGATTATATTGATTAAAAAAAGTAAAACGAGCAACACTTAATTGAAATAAACTGAAAAAAATTCCTGATAAACTCCATTTATACTCCCATGGCTGCACTCATAACATAACATCAGTTAAATGATAATGCCCAACAGATGGGCCAGTTGGTCTAGTGGATGGCGCGCTCGATTTCTAAAAGCAAAATCTGGAGTTCGAGTTGCTGTCATGTTAATTTTTTTTTTTTTTGTTAATGACACCTTACTAAATAACAAATTTTATTTTTGTATTTAAATTTAAATTGTTGCGACACGTAAATCACCCATTTCGTTCATACACGAGTTGACAGGCTCTGGTAAGCGGGGAGTTTTTAAAAACACTTTAAAAACTTGTTAACAAATTTATTTGTAGGTTCTAAACGGCACTAAGAACGGTATTACAATTTGGAGCTTAAACTAACTATGAAGTTCACAGTTTCATGTCAATATTTAGACTCTCCTTCTTATTCTATTTGGTACCTTTTTATATCGTTAAATTTACTTAGCTTGCATTTCCCATCCGTATCTATTATTCCAGAATACTATTATGCGGTAAACATCTTATCTCTGTACATATGATACTTTATTACGCCGCGCGTAACTCACGTAAAGAAGGACATGTGTTAATCTAACAAAAAACACGGCATTTAACTACGAAATTTGGGTTAAATACAGTCAAACAAAAATCATTCTTAAAGTAACAAAATGCAAATGTTAAAATAATTATGTAGATTTGATAATATTTTTAGCATTGTTTTAACAATCAAGATAATTTTATTTTAAACATTCAATATTGTTAAGGCAATAAGTATTCGGGTAAAATAAACAACTATTTCATGTTAAATTAACCAAAAGAATTCATTAAAATAAAAAGCAGAAGTTGCTAGGTTAAATACACATTTTAGAAGTTAAATTGAATAAATGTTATCTGTTATGTCAAAATAACAATTTTTGCTGTGTTAAACAAGAAAATTATGTCGAGCCAAAACAGAATTGCTTTTTAGTTAACAATATTTTATTGCTACAGCAACCTATCGGGCATTTTTTGATTCGCTTTACAAGGGGAAATGTTCAAGTATCTTGGGTATTGTACATTTATCATCTCATCCACAACATAAAGTGTAAAATATCTGTAAGGCGGGATATATTTAAAACCCTTAAAAAATAGCAGTTTTACTGACATCACCGCCATTGCACACCACCAATCGCTGCTTTAATGGTCGCAACTCCTATTGACTGTTTGACTGTGGTAAATGCGCTAGATTAATATTGTATGAACTCTGACTGTTGTGCTTTATAACCTTATGTGTCATTTACTGGTGTGAAATGCAAGGAACGCCATCTTTATTGCGATTTCTGAAATACATACCTACCTATATTTAACGTATTTGCTACTATGTGGAAGAAAACTGTTATAAATGTCATTAACATGTTTTTCAAAATATACTACTGTGTTTCAAAATATACTACTGTGAAGTGTTCTTCTAACAATTTCGATGTAGCTAAAATAACAAAATATTTTTAGTTCGTTCAAACAAAATATATTGTTGATGATACCCCCAACAAACAAACAACTGTTGAACTAACAAAATATTGTCAACATTTTTTTTCAGTTATTTTAACCTTATATTTTGTTCAATTTGATTAAAAATTTGGTTAATGCAATAATATCTTTCCAACAAAAGGGTGTTGGTTCACGGAATGCATTTTCTTCTCTAGGTGTAGACTCTTTGTTCATGAAGGCGTGCGGGTTACTATTCGATATGATGTAAAATAGTGATTTCATCGGTACGTCCATGTATTTCCGCTACAAGTGATTTTCGATCGAAAAAGTTCGCTCCAGTCGGCCAATTCAATTTTTGCACGCTTGTTCGCTATGAAATATCGATTATTTCTATGGACTATAAAGATAGACATACGCAATATATACAAAGAGCAAACGAAACTGCGCCTGAATGACGCTCTCCACTAGTTGTAACATAATAATAACTTTTACAATTAGATATTTTAAACACTAACTATTTGAGAAAGTTATTATAAAATATAACGAAACGATCGCAGCAGAAGTTAATTTTTTTTTTTTTCTGGATCTACCCGACCTTAAACCCAAAAGAATAATAAAACAAGAAACTACAGACAAATATTGAAAGGTTAATTTGAAGATAAATCAAGGAAACACTAGTAATAATGTTTACAAATAAGTGGCTGGCTATCTGTAGCTAATTTTACAGAAGCATTTCAAGAGGTCGCTACTACAATCTGACAAAGCCAGAACACAGCTATCCCGCGGCTTCTTATAAGCCACCCACATCAATAATGTTGAAATTTGTAAATTTTATCAATGCATTTTATTTCCTGTTGGTTTAACCGTATTCGAGCTCATAATGTAAAAACATTCTTATAAAAAAAAAATATTGTCAGGGAAATTATACGCGTTTCCACTGAAAAAATCAGTGATGATTTTTTGGTACGCTCTGTATAAATAGTAGAATACAATAATAATACTTCATTTGAAAAAGAATATACTAAGGATTTAAAACTACTTTTTGGTTCAAGAAACTGCTTGTTGCTATTGCATGAATTTCACTCATATTATTTGCCGGCTAGCACTGTTTTTAGTTTGAATTAATTGTCGTTTTTTTTTTATTAGTAGTAAATTAGAGTTAGCGCTGACTTAACAGGTTCG